>CAOLHI010004910.1:0-92469 GCA_948474755.1 Ctenosaura bakeri | reverse complement strand
CAAATGCAGGGATTGGAGGTTAGTGTTTAGAAATACAGATGTGCTGTAGTTGTTGGCTTTGTCAACTATATAGCTGCTTTTTAAATAGCAATGTACATCTGCTTTACAAAACATTAATTTTTCTATTTACTTTATCCATCTTATCTTGCATATTAATACCTTTTTTTTTTGCTGTGCTTTACTTCATTTATCACAATATGTGATTGTTCTGTCAGTATCCAGTCACTGTTCAGAGGAAAACACTATATTCAGACTGCACATTCTTCCTAATGCTCATTTTGAAGTGTGTTTCTTTTGAGAGCAGTAGAATTGATTCCAAGGTAATTTCTTAAACTCCATTCACAATTTTTATTGTTTTGTAGCATCACTGCCTTACTGCTTCTGTTGCTAATAATAAAATTTCATGATTCTTACAAAAGTAAGGGAGGTTGCATGGATGCAGAGCAGTCATGCTGTCCTGTACACATATGCATAAGTAAGGTGTGTTGGAATCAGTGGTGTAAAAGGTACTCAAGGAAAAGTATGTTGGGAACTAATGTTTGCGTCTGTGTCTAGACAAGTTTTAGAGCATGGTCTGAGGTACATAATGTAGAAGCTAGGTGAGTCCAATCTGATTATTTCTTGAATAAAATAACCCAGGAGAATCCTACGTTCCTTCCTGAATTTCATCATGCAAGAAAGCAAGGATATAAATGTAGTAACATTGTAATTACACCACAAGATACAAGTGTCAGCAATATAGTCTGTTCTTTTGGAGTAATCAGTAAGTGTTGTATGAAGGCTCAGTATGCTTCATATAAGAGAAGCAGTCATTTCAGTGATTATTAGGAAATCCTTTGTTTTGTAAACAGTGCTTACTAGTTACCTCCCAGATCAAGGAAGGAAAAAGCTAGCAGGTTTATGAAAAACTTATGTTCGAATGTTCATAGAGATGAATGAACCCCATGGTGTGGTGAAAATATAGGGAGAATTTTTTCTTCTGTCTCATAATACTAGTACATGAGAACAGCCAGTGAAGCTGTACAGTGAGAAATTCAAGACAGATAAAGCAAAGTATTCCACATATTGCATTATTAAACTTATCACGAGATTCATTGCCACAGAATGTAGGTATGACTGCCAGATTTGATGACTTTAAAAGCAAGCTGGATAAATACATGGAGGTTGGGGCCATCAGTGGGTACTGGTCAGAATGGCTGTATCAGAAGCAGTTCCTAGGGAGTGCAAAATGGAGACACACTGGGTCTGTGTCCTGGTGACATACTACAGTTTAAGGCATTGGTGGACAGCTGTTGTTCTTTAGGGGGTCATATTGGTTACCCAGGAGGCCTTGGAGTGCTTTACCTCTGTAAAAAATGTCAAATTCCATTTTGTACCCAAGTGTCGTTGAATGCCATCTAGGTAGTATGGCGTTGTTTTTTACCACATTTTTGATCACTGGGCCTAAACTTGGGTGGCAAAATTGCCCCAAACTCTCTATAAACCTTTCTAGGGTAGGGATGAAACCCCACCTTTTTTGAGGGAAAAAAAGTGTTGTTTTTTTTTTAAATTTAATCTCATGGTGCCAAAAAATGGCTTCAGGTACTATTTGCATCCTGTGGGCTGCCCCCTGGCTTAAAACAACTACTTGCCCCTGTATGAACAGAATTTTGGACAAGATAGGTCTTTTGTCTGATGCAGCATGGTGGTTCGTATGTTGCCCTTTGGCTGTATTTGCATTAATTGTTTAATCTCTTTCTCAGAAATATCCTGCAGATGAACGTTCCAGGTTGACTTCAGATAAAAAAGAGGACTACGAGCATGCAGAAGTGCTCATGAAAGATGGAAAAGTAAAGTTACCTCTTGTAAGCAAATGACATTTGTAGTCTTGAAACTTAAGGCCAGAACTTCCAAACATAGCAATGTCCATCACTCTGGTTATCACAAAATCCTGTTCTTGTGATCAGATCAGTTTGAGTATAACCTTCCAACTTCAAGATATGTATCTCTTCCATTTTAGTACAATTGGAGAATTTGTCCTTTTGTGTTTCGTCTGTGGGGAACCAAAAGTACTCTGAGAACTTACTGGTGGTCTTGTGCTAAGCAGTAGTCCGTATACTTATTTGTTGCTCCATTATGGCTGGGACTCTTCTCAATGGCCGTATGGCAGAGGCTCTTTTTCTTTTCATTTCATTTTTGCAAGTGTGTTCCTTTTGTTTAATGTGTGGACTTGCCAGATAGCTGACTTTTTTTAAAAGATGGATAAGTGTCTTTAATCATAATATAAGGTGCCCAAAATCTTGGAGTGTCAATGTTTTAAGCAAATCTATAAAAGTTATACATCTGCATAATTTACCTGCCCGTAACATCCTGGTGTCATTTGTAGCCCATCAGTGTAACCTGAAAATAAAAACTGAACTTTGAGTTTAGAAGAACAAATTACCCTTGCATGGAGGCAGTTGTTGCCTCTCACTGGCAAATATCTTAAAGCCTTTCATTGTAACACAGATTAGTCATTCAACACAGTTCAATGTATGCATAAAGTTGGAGGGGATGTTTGTACTCTATTTTGGTACCTGTTTGTAGTATTGGGCAACTATGTAATCATGGCAGTAGTGGTATGAGAGTCAGTATGGTGTTGTATGGTGAGTGTTGAATTAGGACACTGTGAGATCAGGTTGTGAGTTCCTGCTGGGCTGTGGAAACCCAGTCTCAGAGGAGGGGAAGGGCAAACCCCTCCTTATCAAACTGTTGCCCAAAGAAATGGCGTTTCCCATATATCTGTAACTGGAATTGTCCCTTATAGCTTAAAAAATTTAATAAAATGGGATCTCTTTATTTTTAATTTTTACTTTTTTAAATAAAAGACAAACAGACAAGAAGAAAATGAATTAACGCTAATTCACAAAGTCAATACTTCTTTTCCAGTGAAATATTCCAGATTTCTCTTTGATTATCCTCTATCTCTGTTTATACAATCTTTCTCTTTTAAAAAGAGCACTGAAGTACTCTGAACCATAGTTTGTCCTTCTGAAGTGTGCAAAAGCTTATAGAAGAAATTTAATGGTTGAAATTGAATCAGGAAGAGGGAACTGTTTGTCACTGTACAAGTTTTTCCCCTGAATATTGCTTAAAATGAATATGACTGAAGTATTTTTCTTTTTGTAATCATTGAATATCTTTTTCTTTTTTTAAAGGGAACCTTGAGTAAATCTGAATGGGAAGCAACAAGTATGTACTATAAGCTGTTTAAATATTACTGGAATAGTTTGATTATTTTCTCAGTTGTATATGAGCAAACCAATTTAGCTTTACAAAATTGAATTGTAGAGAACAAGTCCTTTCTCCCACTTTCAAATTTTACTTTTATGTACCTGTTAGGTTTATGTGCTCTTAAAATGGAGTTGTTTATCTCTCAAGAAGATTGGAAAAATCTGGGTTATTCACTAGATGTATGCATATCTGTTGATCTTAGTTTTTGTTACTCTAGGCATTTAAGTGAACACATTAATTACACTGCTTGGCAAACAGTCTATATGAACTTATTAATAATTAAAAGTCAAACATTGGTGACATTGTTTTCAGGTGATTTTTGGGAGATTATTGTGGCCTCAGGGAATGCATCTTGATTTAATTTCATTCAAAAGCTACATACTTTATCAGCATGTTGGGATTCTCTGTTAGCATGTTGAGGTGTGCTGACCTGCATCTCTGGCTGTTCAGTGTGGCTCACCATAGGCTATTGGACATGCCAGCATTGTGCACAGGTGGCCTGAAATTTGGAATGAGATGGTCTGTTATGCTTTGTTTGTCTATATTTTTCCATGTTACATCAATATAAAATGCCCATTTATGCAGTTATCTGGGCAAAGTTTTGGCCCTGAGCCTTTATTTCCCAGAATGTCTGTATTAGGAATGCGATAATATATCCCTTTCAGGTTTCTCACTCAGAATTTAACCCTAGGCACCTGTCACCTTATTTGCTCTTCTAAACCTCCTAGGGATCTTAATATATCTCCATACTTGGAGAACCATTTATGTTTTTAAGGGGTGTTGTTTATTTATGGCCAAGACACAATCACTTGAATAACAAATTATGCTGAGAGTAAGGAACACATAAGATCAATGTGTTTAATAAAAGGATTCTTGCGAACAGCAAGTATTAATGCTGGTTCACTGCTTTTTAGTAGCATTGCACTTTGTATCATATTTCTAATTGTCCTTAAATTGTATTCCCTCCTTTTCTTAGATATTTCAGCCACAATGGTTCCCAACTCCAAATTCACTATATCAGTAAAATTACCAAACTTTTCCTTTTCCTTCCCTTCAGCCACCTCTTGGCATTCCAAGACATTCCAAGTGTTGATTTTCCATGTTAGATAGATGCAAAATGCAGAAATGTAGTGGTGTATATCACTCAGTCACTTTATGCATGTATGTAGGATCAGCTCAGAAAACAGTACATTCCATTTTCTTTAAAATTGTAATACTATATATAAATGCTTTACATGGATATCTAACACATTACAAGAAACTGTTTCAGACAGCCTTTAAGCAGCTAAGGATAATATTGCTTCAAACTTTTTTAGAAGAAAGCACACACACACAGGGACAGAGATTTGGTTGTTTAAGAAAAGAAATACGAACCACCAACAGTGTGATTTCCCCCCCAAAAAATCCTTGAAATGGGGGAAGGTTTTAATGGTCTGTCTTTTCTTTCCTTTAGGTATATACCTGATTTTTGCATTTGAAAAGCAGCAGTAGAAGAAGAAAACAAAACGATGTGCAAACAGTTGATGTGCTTGAGCATTCAAAGTGATAGCTATTTTATATTTTTTGTGTTTAAGAGTGTGCAGGACACAACCAAATTGGACAAGCTTACATATGACTCATGGTTAGTTATCTGTCTGTGACAGACAGAATACATGTATATATGTGTGTATAAACACATGAAATTGGAATTGGGATTTCTTTTGAGTGGTATTATTAAATTACTACTTTTTGCAAATAGCAAGCTTTTTGAAATACTCAGGGTGTTTTCAAACACATGGTTGCCATTTGCTGACTGCTTAAAACCTACTTCATGGCAGCTATTACTGTATGATTATCCAGTTATAATATAGTTTCCTTCCATATGGTAAGGTAACTTTTGCCATGGGACTGAGGATTTTGGTGATTGCATTACCAGAAGCTACAGACTAACTAACTTTATATTCTGTTAGCAGTTTCCTAAAGTAAATTCTGAAGTGTTCACCATGCATCAAATATTAATTTGAAATTTCCCATCATGGGATATAGCTGAACTGTATAAAGTTGTATACAGGTACATTTGAAAATGTTGGAACTAGTAGTATCTAGTAACTGCTGCAATCAGTAGGAAAATGGTTGCGCCTCTTTTGGAGCTATGCAATCAGTTGTCTCTTTTGAGAAAATATACCCTTTTCAAGCAATTTAAGTGAATGAAGGTAGTCTTGCTTGTGTATGAGCTCTTTGTGCCTCAAGATGCCAGGCTTCATTAATCATTTCATTGTTCAGGGTTTTTAAATTTCGTATTTTAAGTGTTAGAATACTGGGGGAAATGTAGTTCGTGTGTGTAGTATGGAGGGGAGCCTTTGGAAGACTACTAATTTGCTTTATATGCTCATTGGTGTGTAATTTCCTTTCACGGTACATGACCAAGATTAAATGGATTTCTGTTCTGTACTACTGATGTGTTTGAGAAGTTGCTTGCCTAGCTACGTGCACATTTATGTAGAATATTCCTAAGCATGGAATGTAGCAAAAACAACAGAATGAAATTAATTTTTCTTGGTTGAGTGGGTATTACTTTAGGAGCCACTTCAGTGAAATTGTATTGGCAACAAATATTTGAATTGGGGTTATTTTGGGGGAGCAGTCAAACTTTGCAGGTCAGAGCTGCTTTGCATGTAGATTTTCATTCATTGAGGTTCCTTCATTGAGGTTACTTGACAACCGGTGTACATTATGCTTTGCTACATGATTAACATGTGGGTTTATTTTTCTGTGAGCACACAAGGATACATGATTGTATATGTGTATTTGTTGCATGTGATGTCTTTGTTCCAATAGGTGTTGTGTGTGAGAGAAATAATTGTTAATGGATATAGTCCTTTCAAGTAAAGTTTGTGGTGTTTGTGACTGTACGACATGGGAGTGCTGAGAAAAGCCTATAATTAAAGCCAGTTCTGTAAAATGAAAGTTGCTACACATAAAAAGCAGTCAGAAAGAATGGATTTAATTTAGTCTCTGACTTGCTTGTTTTTCTTGTGTGCAAGGAACTTTGTTGTAAGAAGGCTTTAATTGTAGGATTGCCTCCCTGCAGTGTAAAGTAGTAGTACAGTCAAGAAATGGTTTTATCATCTTGTTTCTGTACAAGAACTTTCTCAGCCTTTCTCTGGGCACCCTTGGCAATTGTAAGCACAGCCTATATTTACAAGCTATGCTGATTTTAAAAAGTTTTAATGTCTTTGTGGTTATTTCAGTCTGATGAAAGCCTACATTTTGCCCATGCACACCATTTAAAGAGACATTTCAGTTTGCTTTATCAGGAGTTATCAATTTGAGAGCCACCCTTTTCTCTGATCATCATAGCTTTGCCACTTTAACAACTTCCTAGTGTCAGGTGACTTGATAAGTCAACACCAAGTATATGTGTTCATGAATCAGTGTTACATATAAATGTGTAGTGTTACATGTAATTAGTTTTTAATAAGAGTATACATTAAAATGCAAGGTTTCTGTTTCCAGTTGGAAACTTTTTCCTTGCACCAAGAAAATGTTCCAAATGTCTTACTGTGACTTGATCATAGTAAGAACAGCAGGAAGCACATGAAATTGAGTCTAGACCATTTATTGACTGCCCAACTCATTTTGAGCTGAGATGTCATGGCAGATGCCAGATCTTAGTGTGATAACTTGCTGTTTCATTATTAGGCTTCATGTGAAGGTTGAATTCAGTCCCAGGCTGACTCTGAAATTTACTGGTGATGTTAGAGTGGGTTTACCTATCTCACCATAACATGAAGCTAAAATGTGATTATCTTGTATCATCAGGTAGAATATATTTAACTTAATGCATGTAAATATGAAAAAAAATCTTGATTAGTATCATAGGCTTGATGCTGTAATATTTACGCTGAGATTTGTTCTGAGGCACATCTTTTTTAAAAATACTGTGTTCTCACCCTCATGCATTCTGTCAGTGTCCAGCAGTGAAAATGTACATTATGTCAGGTCTAAATGAAGTTCTCGGAAGCTTGTCAGTGATTGCAGAATCTTCCTTTAGAAAATAAATGATTTTTTCACACACTGTTTATTAGATTTTTGCAAAGGATTGATGGCCTAAAGCAACAGTTTTCATTTATGTCCTTCTGTTGTATAACTGCATTCATAACTGGTGAAACAGGATAAAATTAGAGTTAAAACATTTGAAAACTGGATATTGTTTGTCCTGGTAATTGGGAATGTTGGTTTGAAAATAAAGAAAACAGCATTGTTTGTAAAGTTATGTATTTCTTTTTGCTTTTGTAGAGCTACTTATTAGGTTTGCTATAAATGCTGATCTTTAATTTTTTGGAGCATTGTTATAATATATATTCTGTTTTCACTACTGAGCCCTGACCATAATGCTCCCCCACCCTTATAGAAGACTAATGAAAAATGTTTCTTCGTGGTCCCTGTGACTCACACAATTGGGTATTCTCGGGCTGACAGGAGGATCAATCCATTACGCCTGGGTTTTGATCCTCGTGCCAGCCTGACGCAGGAGCCGTCCTCGAGCTAGAATTCCAAAACTGTTACACCGACTCCTGTCCCTCTCCCGGCAGTTTTTGTTTCTCCTGGCGTGCAGTAAGACGCGTTTAAGTCCCTCTCTGGCGATATAGGAACAAATATAGATATCGGATTAGATTTGAGGTGCCTCAGAGAGAAGAGACTTGAAGGAGGAGAAATGGCAATTGAAAAGCCTCTGAAGCAAAAATGGCCCTGACAGACGAAGTGTACCGTAGCACCAATGATTTGGGCTCGGACACTAATAAATAGAGTACCGTCCAGATGACTGTTGTATGACGGCTCTTGGACGTGGAAATCGGAGCAAGGGCGCAGAAAACAACTATGCAGCGACCTACTGAGGAGCAGCACGCTGCCAAGCTCCGTAACATTTTCCTGTCCTCCACGGTGTGTGAGGCAGATGATTTAAAACTCGCTGTCAGCAAAGGGCCTTCAACCGGAGCAAGAAAACAACTACGCAGCAACCTGCTGAAGAGCAGTGTGCTGACGAGCTCTGTAATATTTTTTCCTGTCCTCCAGTGAAAGTGAGGCAGATGATTAAGAACTCGCTGTTAGCAAAGAGCCTTCGACCATTTCTTCAACCTCTAAAAAGGTGAGGAAATAGAATAAGCAAGGGGGTTAGAAGCTCCCAAAAAATCCAGCAGCAAGAGATAAACTTACAGGTAAGAGTTTTGGACACCATCTAGGAAAGGTAAACTCTAAGATGGCGTCGTGTGAGGTAGCTGCCCACTCAAAGGCTGACGACGCCATCTTGAGTGTGGCGCCGCATGTGCTCACTGAGGTAACTGGATACTCGAAGGCTGACGACGCCATCTTGAGTGTGGCGCCACACACACTCACTGAGGTAACTGGATACTCAAAGGTGGACGACGCCATTTTGAGTGGGGCACCGTGCGTGTGCACTAGCTCAGCCTCAAAAGGTGACAAGGCTGCGGGCATTCTTAAAACTGCCACAGCAGCCTCGGCAGAAAATGGCGCAGCTGAACCAGCCACCCAGAAGCTGGATGTTTTCCTCTTGTCTGGCGGAACCTAGCCAATTCCTGCAAGGATGGTTGGTGAGTGCTTGGCAGCACAGGCTCAAACCTCAGCAGGGATCACTGGAGGTTTGAAGGCGGTGGTAGCACAGTTTCAATCAGTGCTGATCGCACATCAAATAATAATTTCACAAGTGGCAACATGGCCATACAAGCAGGTTGCAATTCTGATAACCAAAATAACTTACAAACGCAACTACAACCACAGCAATTGAACATTAGTAGGCCAGTAAATGTGAATTGTAATGGCCAATAGACGGTGTCACATGAGGATTTACAGACGAAAGGAGAAAAGTATTTTCTTTACAGAAACTGTGGCAGCAAACAAAACAAAACAAAACAAAAAACTTTGTCCTCTCAGTATGAGGAAAATAGCAAAACTGTTTTAGAGGAGGAATTTCTTAGTAATGCTTATGGAAGATGGTGATGCGCAATTCTCAGACATAGAGGAAGACAATGGATCAAATAGGATGTTTTGAAGCAGATTTCTTTAAGGGAACTTTGAGAACAGTACTTCTAACATTGGAATTAGATAGTGACAAGGACACCTTGCAAAAAGAGAATAAGGAATGTAAACTAGCATTGCTCTTTAGGAATAATGAGGCAAGAAACATGTAGTTTCCCATGCCTAAAATGCGCAAGGAGGTTATTACGGTTCCATGCCAAGTTATATTCTATTCCGAAAGAGCATGAGGAATTTCTAAAAGTCTCTCCTGTGAATGCTTTAATAGCAAAATTGGTTTCGGGGCTGTTCTCCCTAGGGAGGGGGACACCCAGCTGAAGGAAATGGATGAGCGTAGGTAAGATTCTGTGCTGAGATAAGCTCATGAAGCAGTGTCGGCTACTGTTAAAGAATCTGCTGCCGCTTCAATATTAGCTAGGGCAGTGGTAATGTGGTCTCAGGACATTCTGGAGACCCAGAATTTAATATGCAGGAGCTCTGGAAAGCAGTGGAGCGGATTCAGAAGGTGCCTAAATAGATAGCAGATGCGAATTTAGATTCCGTAACCTTGGCAGCACGGAACATAAGCATGCTGACGGTAGAAAGCCGGCCATTATGGCTGTGTTGTTTGGAAGCGGACCAGAAGTCCTGTAGAAAACTTGGCTTACGTTCCTTTCCAGGGAAAACTCCTGTTTGAACTAAGGCCTTGGAGAAAAAACAAGTTATGTCACTTTACATAAGAGAAGGGTAGAGAGGAGGAATTACAGGAATACAAATTATTCCTTTCGAAGAGACAGATCTTACAAATATACAGGAGGAAATATGAAGTATAGAACATGTAGTAATCAATGGAGCAGACCTAGACTTCAGTGTGCAAAATGATTCCAATATAACAAACAAGGCCAAGGAAAGAAACAAGGCCAAGCGAAAGAAAACTCTATATTGATTACAAACATCAAAAGGTGGCGGGAAGACTTCGGTCTTTCGGTTACAAATGGTCTCAAGTAACATCAGACTGTGGAGTGTTAGGAGTAGTAACCCAAGGTTACAAAATTTTTATTTTTTCCCCGTGAGACACCAAGAGAGACAGGTTTTTTGACACTGACACTGTCAGCAGAGCAGGCCAAAAGAAAGGTGGTATTCCACGTGATAACTCACTTGCTAAACATAGGTGTGATAGAGGAGGTACCAAAAGAACAGAGGTATATGGGAGTATACTCCGTATTCTTCATGGTCCCGCAGCCAAAGTATAGGCCGGTGTTGAATCTCAAGTACCTCAGTTAAAAAAGGAAACCTTACAGACTATCAAGGAGAATCTGGTGTTAGGAGATTATATGGCATTGATAGACCTGAAAGAGGCATATCTGCACATACTGATGAGATCTGATGACAGGAGATACTTATGATTCAATTACCAGGACAAGCAATATCAGTTCAGGGCCCTGCCATTTGGCCTGGCGTCAGCACCAAGAATTGTTACAAAGCTGTGGGTGCCACTGATAGCCTTCCTACGTCTACAAGGGATTCCCTTGTATCCTTATTTACACAACATCTGGGTAAAAGCACAATCAAAGGCCAATTTGACAGGACTTGGAATTGACTGTACAGGTTCTGACAGACTATGGGTTTGTTTAGGAACTCGAATGAATACGGCAACAGGAAGGCTGTACCTTTCTTCCGAAAGGGTGGAGAAAGTTCAAATGGCAGTCTGCAAGTTAAGGAGGACCTCCTCAATGGACTTAATGCAGTTGGCGAAAGTTACAGGCAATGTAACAACCAAAGCCTATGTATGCAAACAAGGCGGGTTGCATTCGATTCCCTGGTGATGGAGTCCACTCGGGTATTCCGATGGGCTGATAGAAATGTGCTGCCACTTACAGCAGGACACTTGGAAGGAGAACTAAATATTCCAGTGGATTTACGGAGCAGGAATGCTCTGCATCCAAGGGAAAGGTTGCTGAATGTGGAAGTTTTCCAAGAGAGAAAAAATTCTTGGACCATTACTAGTCGGTTTGTTTGCTACTGGGAATAAATGCCTAATTAAAAAGGTATTTTTTCCAGGTTTGGAGACAAAGATGCCGAGACTTTCGTTGCGCTTCCGGCGAAGTAGCCTCCAGGGACTCAGTAAGTTTTCCCACCAATTCGTATTATTCAAAAAGTCTTGATAAAGGTTCGGCTGGAGAAGGCCTCAGTGATATTGATTGGTGCACTGTGGTCGAGGAGACCATGGTTCCCACTGGTGCTACAGTTAACCTGGGGGGCCTCCATGGAGGTTGCCTCCGAGGAAGGATCTCTTGAGCCAAGGGCCAGTGTACCATCCAGACCTGGAGTGGTTGAGTCTGGCAGCTGGGAGAATGAGAGGCGATTTCTGACTCAGCAGCGTTACACGGACAGGGTAGTAAAAGCTATCCTGGGCTCACACAGAGAGTCAACACAGAAAACATATGATAGGACATGGAATCCTTCACAAGACATCCACATATTAAGCGTTTCCTAAGAGGGGCGACATTGTTGTCATTCACAACAGTACATAGGTTCCTGTCTTGGGACTTGAATCTAGTGCCAAATTCTCTAACAGCGCCACCATTTGAACCTCTGATAGAGACATCGTTGAGACTGTTATCTTTAAAGACTGTTTTTTTCCTTGATATTACATCTGCTAGGAAAGTATCAGAGTTAGCTGCGTTATCAATCAATGCAAACCTGTGCGTTTTTGACCAGGATAAGCTGATGTTGGGGTTTGACCCTTCCTTCAAACCCAAGAGTTTGTCATTATTTCACAGACACAATTTATTCATTTATCAACATTTTGCCCGAAGCCGGTCCAACCTCTTGAAAGGAAGTGGCATACATTAGATGTTAGGAGGGCAGTAAAGGCTTACATACTCAGAACAAAGGAGTTCAGAAAATCAGAATCCTTGTTATTATCATACCAACCGAAAACTCTGGGTCAGCATGTAAGCAAAGCAGTCATCGCAGCATGGATAAAGAATTGTATTTTCTTATGTTACGACTATTCCAAGCAGCCGCGACTAGCCAATGTGTGGCCACATTCAACTAGATCTATGGCCACGTCACTGGCATATGAGTCCGCATGCTCTTTGGAGGATGTGTGCAATGCGGCTGAGTGGAAAGAGGTTAATACATTCATTACACACTATAAGTTAGACAAGTATAAGTCAGCCCAGGCAGCATTCGGCTGCCGGGTGCTACAAGCGGTGGTTTAGTTAAAAGACCCACCCAGGGGTAAACTTGGGAAAGTCCCAGGCGTAGTGGATTGATCCTCCTGTCAGCCCGAGAATGAAGAGTTGGTACTTACGTGAACGATCATTCTGGGATGACAGGAGGAGCAATCCACACCCACCACTAGGATAAGGATTAGGAAGTATAGGTGGAATGTTAACACTTTATAGGTACGCTGGAGAAGTGAACTGCCGGAAGAGGGACAGGAGTCGGTTTAACAGTTTTGGAATTCTAGCTCCTGCGTCAGGCTGGCACGAGGATCAAAACCCAGGCGTAGTGGATTGCTCCTCCTGTCATCCCAGAATGATCATTCACGTAAGTACCAACTCTTCATTTTGCGCCTGTGCAATATAGCATTCAGAACCTTCTCGAAGCTAAAAGTAGCTGTTTTCCCTCATCCACCTAGAGTATAAAATACTCCTCCTGCTATAACAGTCAGTTCTTTTTCTTCCACTGTGTTAGCAGCAGCAAATGAGCCTTTAACTTGGCTGGTTTAACGGTTGTTTGATTAATTTTTTTGGTAGAGATTTGCCTGGCCTCTTGGATTGTTTTTTCTTGGGAGGATTGTTATCAGTTTGAAATTGGCCTGTTTTGACTAAGTTTTTCAGATTTTGGACTGATCTTCAGAAAGATTGTATGGCAACTACTTCGTTTAAACATTGTAAGTTGTGCGGAGCGAAAATTCCTGATAAGGACAGCCACTCCAAGTGCCTCCTTTGTTTGGGAGAGGGCCATAACATTGGTTCTTGTGGTTACTGTCAGTTATTCACTCCAGATGGAATAGGGTTGTGAGGTTGAAAGCACTACTGTGGGAAAATGTTCTGTCAGCCTCGGATACAGCTGCTTGCATACAGTCCTCTCAAAGCCTATGGTTCATATTTCCTCGTCATCGGCATTGAAACATTTTGCTGGATCTTCAATAGTGACATCAAGATTGAGGTCTCGTTCAACGTCTTGGACTCGAGATGAGGTACTCTCAGCGTTGACTGCTACAAGACCTGATGACCGAGATCTTTCTACAAACATGCCCTCAGTCAAGACTGTTACATCTGTTCAAAAAAAGGAGAGGAAAAGAAAAGCTCAGGACTCCATGCAACTGGAGTCGAAAAGACATAAAAAGAAGGAACCACAATTGTTGCCTCCTCTACCTCAACCCTCCTCCACCAGCTCAATCCATACAATATAACAGTCTATCTGTTGGGAGAGAAATATCACCTTCCTCACCTTGACAGCAATCTGGGTCTGAGGCAGTACTAGCAAATGAAATAGAGTAAATGTGTATTGCTTCAGAGGGCGAAATCATGGAATCCTCACACTTACTTTCAGTGAGATCGTTGTCGCAGCACCATGAGCGATCTAGACCCATGAGGCTTGTCAGTCAGCATTCTCTCGAAGGAGTTTAAAGAAACAGCCACAGCTGCTTTGACACCGTAGGAGAACTTCTCCTGCTCCTCCACAATCAGGTCATAGGGGATCTTGATCTATTTGATTGCCTGTTTGGTGTCGCCATGGTGAGGGAAGAACAGCATCACGGTACCGAGATTATTATTATGATGAAATCTCTATGGATTCAAGAGATATCTCTCTGTATACAGAGGACTGCTATCTCCTCTGCAGATTTTATAAGCACCGTGAAGATTTGGATAGTGCTTACTAACACTCGACTTACCTGAGATCACGGCCTCGGTCATATAGTCCTCACTGTCGAAGAGTTGTGGCAACTGAATTAAGACATCAGAAATCATTGAGAGATGAAGTATCTCATCGATGAGATGTCTCTCAAAGGGAAGAAACTACACTGGGTGGATCTCGTTCAAGACACCAATCTCCATACCAGTGTTCTGTCCGGTCCCCATTGTTATCGGACTCAGATACTTCACAGGCATGGAACCGACAAAGAGCAATCAAACTTTGTCAGCAATCCAGATAGAATCTCTCCTTCAGATGATGTGCAAGCATTCCCAGATTTGGTGTTAAGAATGTCTAGATTGTTGAATTTACAAACTAAACATGAAAAACATGATTTGAGAGACCGAATTTTTCAAGAGTTACAAGACAGAGCACCTGCATCTACTGGAATTGCTCCTATTCCATACTTACTTTAAACTGTCAAGAAGTCTTGGAGTACACCATTGTCTATATCTGCGACCTCCAAAAAAGTAGAATCTTTGTACCGCTTAATGGAAAATGACCAGGGATGGCTAATCCAACATCCAAAACCAAATTCTGTTGTCGTGGATGCTGCACAATCGAGGCAATCCCAGAGATTACATGCAACACCTGTGGACAGAGAAGGCAAGAAGTTAGATAGGGGGAAAAAAAATCTTACTTCAGTGCTCCCTTATTGTTCAAGATTTCTAATTATGCAGCCTATATGGATGCCTATCAGCAACTCTTATGGAGTAGAATTAAAACATATCTCAGTGTGCTCCCAGAGGAGGAAAGAAAAATATGTGTCGGCACTATGTGGAGAAGCCTACAGACTGTCATCTCAGCAAATCACTACTGCTAAATATATAACGGTCTACGGCAGTAAGGCAATAGCAGGGGCCATAGCATTGAGACATAATGCATGGCTAAGATCTTCAGATCTGTCTAATCAGGCGAAATGTATGATCGAAGACCTGCCATTTGATTCAGATGAATTGTTTAGTGCCTCAATGGATGAGAAACTAGAACACATGCATAAGATACGCAGTACAGCGAAGAAGTATGAATTCCCCACAGCATCGTATTCATTGAAGTATCAGTATCAAAGATACCAACCCTTTCCGAGGAGAACTGAGAGTCTGATTCCCATCTCAGCAACAAAGTCAATGCCACAACAACAACATCTTTGAGGTTTCCTTCTACGAAGTATAAGCAACCCCAATATAAAAAAATGACAGCGGGATCAGACCAAGTGTAGGGTTTGACTGGCAACAGGACGATACCCTTTCAGATGCTTTTGTTCAGCAGACTATATCTGTTATACCAGGAAACATCGACCTCACAAAGTCACTTGCAAACATCAATACCAACGCCAAGCAAGGTACCAAGATAGTATCAGCCCCCTTTGGAGACAGACTGAAAAACTTCATGCATGTATGGTCCACAATAACAACAGACTCGTGGATCCTAGACATAATAGGCAGGGGATACACTATAGAATTCTGCCGATTGCCACCAGTAGGATGAATTCGACACACTCTTGCATCTCCAGAGCTGAAAGAAGAAATCACAACATTACTTCAAAAGGGGGCTGTAGAAAAGATTATCAGAGTTCAGATGAAAAGGAGTTATTTCTCAAGGTACTTTTTGGTGTCAAAAAAAGAAGTCTTCACCCCATCTTGGATCTCAGAGGGGTGAACTATTACATAAAACCGAAACGGTTTCGAATGGTGACTTTGCCAGCGATAATGCCACTACTGAAAAAAGGAGATTGGTTTTCAACATTGGATTTAAAAGATGCGTATTTCCACATATCGATCAGACCCGAACACAGAAGATTCCTCACCTTTGTGGTCGATTGACAGGCTTATTGCTTCAGAGTTCTTCCCTTCAGTATATGTACGGCACTGAGGATGTTTACCAAGTGCATGGCTGTAGTGGCTGCTTTTCTGCGACAAAAGAGTATTAACCTATTCCCTTCCATTGATGATTGGCTAGTCGTAGCATCATCTTGGGGGAAACTTTTGGAAAATCTAAAGACTACAATCAACTTGATTCATGAGTTGGGACTGTTAATAAACTACAGGAAGTCAACTTTAATACCTTCGAGAAGAGTCAAATTTATAGAAGCAGTTCTAGACTCAACACTTCCAGAAGACAGATGGAAGAAAATATTACAATTTCTCATGATATTACAAATATGTTGATGAATAAAGGCAAGGACTGTTCAGGTGGCTCTAAGATTAATGGCTTCGACGATGGTGATGCCGAATGCCAAACTGAAGATGCGTCCACTGCAACAATGGTTCTTGTGGACATTCAGCCCATTTCGACATCATCAAAACAAATTCATCATGGTACCAAGACCGGTCCTTTGCTTGTTTTAATGGTGGCGAATTCCAGAGAATATGTTGAGGGGAGTGTTGTTTCTATCTGGGCCACCATCAGTATTGGTAATGACAGATGCCTCACAAGACAGATGGGGAGCACACTTCGAGCAATTGACAGAGGTCGCTGGTCCAGAGGCAGAGACGAAGCATCACATAAATGTGCTGGAGTTTCTTACTGTGCTGAAATCATTTCATGCATTTCAATATCATCTTCAGGGAAAATCAGCTCAAGTTGTGACAGACAACACAACAGTAATGCATTATGTAAACAAGCAAGGTAGAACTCAGTCCACCATACTTCTAACACTGACAATTCAGTTTTGGAATTGGTGCCTATGGAGGAACATTCTTCCTGCCGCTGTTCATCTTCCTGGGAAAAACCATCTTTTGGCAGCAAGTTGAGCAGACTACCACTGTCATGCCACGAATAGAAACTGAATGATTGAGACCATCTTTGAGCAATGGATGGTACTGTGCATAGACTTTTTTGCAGCCAGGGAAAACAGGCAGTGCAGCCTATATTGCTCCTGTTGAAAGAAGGACAATCAATCTCTAGGGGATGCCTTCCTGTTCATTTGGTCAGGGCCAACAGTGTATACATTCCTACCTTTCCCCTTAATAACAAAGGTCCTAGCAAAAGTACAACAGAACAGGGCGAGGGCAGTTCTGATAACACCATGGTGGCCCAGGCAACTATGGTTTGCACCGCTACTGCAACTATCCAGAAGTCAGTATCGAATGCCGCCGTGCAGACCAGATCTATTGAGCATTCATGACGGTACCATCTTCCATCCTGTTGTTTGGTCTCTACGATCGATAGCGTGGAACCTGCTAGCATAAAGGAATTTCCCAATTCCATACAGAGAATTCTTCTGGCTGTGCACAAACTTTCAATGTCAAGGTTCTATACATACAAACGGGAAAGATTTTGTAGGTATATACAGGACAATGGTATCAACCAATGGACTTGCGGTACCATGGACATTTTGTCGTTTCTTGCCATGCTGGTGTCAGAGGGACTATCGTTGTCATCCATAAAGGTTTATCTTGCACCAATTTCTGGTACTTACAGCAGAAAGGGAAACCTTCATGTTTTCTGGACCCTATAGTTAAAGAGATTTGTGCAAGGTTATAAGCATTTACATCCTCCTATACCAAGTTGGGATCTGAATTTGGTGTTGATGTAATTGACTTGTAGGCTGTTTGAACCTGTGGTGAATTGTGGCATTAATTTGCTGTCTTGGAAAATGGTGTTTTTGGTAGCAATAACTTCTGCTGGGGGGCAAGCGAGTTATGCACACTTAGAGTGGACACACCATATTTGTGTTTTCACAAAGAAAAAGTTGTTCTTAGATCTGATATAACATTCCTTCCTAAAGTAGTTTCATCCTTTCATCTAAATCAGGATATAGTATTGCCTGCATACATACAAAACCCTGAATCTGATATGGAGAAAAGATTACCGTGTCTTGATGTTAAAAGGCGGGCATAGTGTACAGCTAATTATAGAAAGTCAAGTAAGTTATTTGTATGTTATTCATTAACAAAATTAGGTGAACCTGTTTCCTCTTAAAGGTTGTCAAAATGGGTTGTCTCTGCTGTTAAGCTGGCTTATGAACTTGCTAATAAGAACCTTCCTAAATCGTTAAGGAGCCGTTCCAGTAGATCTATGGCAGCGTCAGCAGCTTTTCTTCATGGTGTATCATTAGATGATATATGTAGAGCTGCTACATGGTCACAACCTTTGACATTCATTTCTCATTATAGAGTAGACAATAGAGCAAGGAATGATGCGAGTTTTGGCAGAGCTGTTTTGTTGTCTTCCATTGGTTGAAAGGTTATCTAAGTTCAAAGGTTACCTATTTTTTTAATTTTATTATTTATTTGTATCCCGCCTCTCCATATGGATTGAGGCGGCGAACAACTTACAAATAGCATGTATTTCTATACATGCCCCCAACAAGCTGGGTACTCAACAAGCTGGGTACCTAAACTTAAATTAATGTGATAATCTAAAAATCAATCAATCAATAAAATAATAAATAAGACGGGAGGACATGGTTTCAAATAAAAGGCATCTTTATTGACACTTCTTAACATGATATATTTCTTTGTTGATATGATGATAGGATATGTGTCAGTATAACATTCTCGCCTCCATTTACAACAGCTTGCTAGTCTCCCAATTGTGTGAGTTACAAAGACCATGAAGAAGAAGAAGAGGTTACTTACCTGTAACTGTGGTTCTTTGAGTGGTCATCTGTGAACTCACACAACCCCACCCATCGTCCCCTCATTGTTTACTCCTTAATGGTTAGTTTACTGCTGCTGCTGCTGCATGGGTGGTGACAGAACTGACCATTATAGCAGGAGAGGTCTTTTATACCTTAGGTGGATGGGGGAGGGGTTAACCGCCAAAATGCCTACTTTTAGCTTTGAGAAAGTTCCAAATGCTGTATTGCGCAGGTGTGAAATGCCCAATTGTGTGGATTCACAGATGACCACTCGAAGAACCACAGTTATTACAGGCAAGCAACCAGTTCATGCTTCAAGTTGAGCATGTAATGATTGTAAGGCATGACTTAACTGGCAGATGTGAAGACCAGGCTGTTTTGAAATATACTATAAATAGAAACAAAGGAACCTACTTATGTATTAGGAATTGCTTGCCCCGGGTGTGATTGTGCATATGCTAGAGAAACACAACATGTTGTATTTTCCATTGGAATAGGAGTCCCCAGTGCACCACCTTCCTGATTGCATAGGCTAGCATCCTGTAAGTAATATACATAGCCCTAATCAAGGATTCAGAGCTGCATAGGTACTTCTTCATACCTTCCAGAAGAGGTATTTGGCAGAAGGCTGCCACTCTGACATATCAGCTGTCTTCTCCACCACCAGTCAGCTATGGGGTGCCCTGAGCTCATTCTGG
The DNA here is from genome assembly GCA_948474755.1 of Ctenosaura bakeri. NCBI lineage: Eukaryota > Metazoa > Chordata > Lepidosauria > Squamata > Iguanidae > Ctenosaura > Ctenosaura bakeri. The sequence continues at coordinate 72,990 of CAOLHI010004910.1, read as the reverse complement.
CTACACTTGAGCAATGTAGGGGAAAGAGAAACTTTAGCTGGGGATAGAAGCTGTTACTGCCTTCCAGATACATCCATGTAGTTGATCAGTGGCTAGGGAGATGGAACTGCTCCTGGCAGCTCTTTGGCTCTTATGCACTGGGGAAAGCTGGGCAGAGGGACCAGCGTCCATCATCTACTTTAAATACATTTGCAGAGACTTGCCCTGTTCTGCAACACTTATGCAACAAGTTGGGTATAAGTAGCCAATTGGCATGTCAAGCTCCACACACCAACCCCCTTCCCTTTATCCATTAAGCCTTCTTTCTTGCTTATTTTTTCTGTCTGAAAGGCATCAGCAATAGGATTCTGGGTTTATTTGGGCACACTCAGTATAAGCGGTTGAAGAATACATTGCATCAGTATTACATACCTTCAGTGTTCTGCCAAAGGGGACTGCTTAATATATTCTGCAACACAGTCTCAGTGTATGTTAACTGAAAGTGAGAGCTCTGTGGCTGTACATCATCTAAGAGTATTTGATAGTTGGTATAAAATGCCTCCTTGATGTATTGATATGGAAATGTTTCCCTAGATGTTCTTTTCTATTAAGAACACAGATTCACTGCTCAGTACGAGCAGTAGAATATTAACAGTGTCTGTGGCTTCTCCTGAATGGAAGATTGTGTGCATCCTTGCATAAGCAGAATGACTGATGAAGGGATCAGGAATGCTGACTGGAGTGAATTGCCTTACGTGATTTCATGTCTCTATGACCGGATGGATTGCATTGAAGGATATTAAAAAGAACCTGCTGGTATATTCTCAGGATTTCTGTGGGCTTTTAGAAGTACCAGTAAACAAGAAAGAATCTGGGAGGGTATGGTGCTCAGTTGTATGATACTCACTTGAATACCAGGGAAGTTGCTAGAAAAGATAAAGCACTCAGTTGGTAGTGGTCTTGCTAAAATTTAGTGATTAGTAGCTAGCATAGAACTGTTAAGAATTAGTCCTGTCAGACTACTTTATTAATTAAAATATTCAGTACGTTTTAGGGATGCTGTAAGTATAATTTATTTTTATTTTGCTATAGCACTTGTTACACGTTTCCCTGAAAACCATTTGCTTAGCAAGCTGGAGTTTGCTAAATGCTGAAGACTAGATAATACTTTTAGCTGCAGTGGCTTCACAGCTGTTTGGGCCCCAGTATGCAGTTCTCTGTATTTAAAAGCATTCAAGAAATTAGTGGCCACCTAGTTTAATGAAGGAGTAAGAAATGTGACTCAACATTAGATGAGCTGCTGCCCTCTCATTTGTGCTTTAACATCCAGATTAAGTGGTAGAAAGCAGTATAAAATTGTTGAACATATAGAAGGATGAGTTCACCTACAGGAGTGCTTCTCCAGCTATAAATGATTTTTTCCCCACTGTGTCTGGGACTGACATTATATTTGCACCCATTGATTACAACTGTTTCTTTCCTGGAAGCTAGCCAGAGATCAGAACGAATTCAGAAGCCACCATTTTTGAGTTGCATTGGTCTGCACCATGGATTGAAGCTGCAGTGACACAGGATGCTTAGTTTCCTCAGCATGCCAGTGGGCTGCGTAGAGAAATGGAAATGATCATTCTAAAAGCAAAGCAAAAAGGAAAAGGTGGTTTGTGACTTAAGGCAACCCTAAGGCAATGCTATCACCAAGTTTTCTGGGGCTGAATGTGTGTAATGCATCCAAAGTCACCCAGTGGCTTTTCATGGTTGAACAGGGAAGCAAATCCTAGTCTCCTGGCTTGTAGTCCAATGCTCAAACCACTATACCAAGAATAATTACAGCTGAAGATATGTACATTTTACATCTGAAGAGGTGGTGATATTGTTTTAGAATAAATCATTAATCATTTTTAGAATACAGTTAATTCCATTAGCACTAATATATAGAGTCTGAACAAAATAAAACAGAGGTCCATTTTTTGGACCTGAAGATTAGGAAAGAAGATCACTTAATCACTTCATTATATATAAAAAAAAAGTACAGATGTGAACATGTATCAGATTTGATAGCAACCATCCCACAACTGTGAGATATCTAGTATTCCATATTGCCAGTTTCTCAGAATAAAACGTGATTGTTCTCATGAAGGAGAATTTAAGACAGAATTCATGAGCGTGTCTAAGCATCTGAGGGCGTCAGGGTATCCACAATATCTAATGGTTTAATAAAAAGAGTTCAAAGTAGTTGCCTGCACTGCTTTCTCACATTTCATCATACCATAAAAACCCTACAGATTAATAAGTAAGCATTGGTATTTAGTGGAAAATATCTCAAGATGTAATGAGAAACCTCTTCTATCCCATAAAAGAACCAGGGCTATCAAAGATACTGTGATGCTTACAGAAATCAGTGACAAGAATCAACCTTATAATACTAATATTATAATGGGTGTGGAGAACCTAACAGGGTGTTATCTCTGTGGACACTGTTCATACTGTATGTACACAACCAAAATGGCAATATTTGTAAGTAATATAGATCAAGAACAGTACAAATTGAACCATTTTAGTATCTGTTAATACTACCCATGTGATTTATGCCATTCAGTGTGTATGTACATATGTGTGTGTGTGTTAAATGAAGAATAGAAGAGCACCTTTCCAATTTGAAAAATAAAAGGGTGGGTGCTCCTTTAATCAAACATTTTTAGAAAGGCAAAATTCTATATCAGATATGGTTTTTATTGGGGGGAATGTTCTGGAGAAAATTCATAATCACAATGAAGATGCTCTTAAGAAGAGAGAGAATGGATTTTAAGATTAAAATCACCAAAGCCTACAGATCTGAGTGAAGATTTGAATGTACTAAAGTCTTAATACAAGGATGACTGAATGATATGGTAAGTGAACTGAGATAACTTAGGGTAATTGTATCAGATACCCCTGTGACCAATTTCAGTGAACCACCATTGGTGGTTCTTTTTCTCTTCTGACTACCTGAATGTATAAATGTATATCTCTAATTCCCTTTGCTTAATGGCCCATTTCTCTGGAGAATGTATTATACAACTCCAGAAATTTCTGTATAAAAGGATGTATATGCACTTTGTTATGTGAATGTTTTTAGAGATCATTATTAATTTTGTATTGTCCTTGTTAACATATTAAATGGACTTATATTTGTATCTTTTTAGGAATGCCAACTTTGATAGAGGCTAAAATGCTCTGTGCTTTTTAAAACAAATAAGTCATCAGCTATGAGTACATGGAGATTTTTCTCCTGTTTTGGTTTTACTTAACTGTTTGATTTCTGTCTTCTCTGAAGAAGGGGACTTGCCTTCCCATTGTCATTTCAGAATAGCGAGAAGGCAGGTCCAATTTCCCACTCAGTCGTGAAAATCCAGCGGATGACCTTGAGCATGTCACATATTCTCAGCCCCAGAAAACCCTCTGATGGGTTCACCTTAGGGTTGAAATGACTTGAGGGCAACAACAAGATGTCATTGAAAATGCTCTCTAACATTCTTAGTTGACATCTTGAATAGTGAAAGCTGCTCTTTGCTGAGAAAGCTCCATGAGCTTAATAATGGGCAATTGTTAATGACATTCCTTTCTTACATAAATATTTTCAAAGCTTTATTCAAACTAACCTTGTTGGAAAATGACCCTTGGTAAGAAATAATGATTCAACATATGCCTGACCACTCAACTTATTAATTATGAATTCTCAGGAAATTCCTGAGGCATCTTTCTTAACTGTACTGGGGCAGTAATTGGTACTTTGGTTGATTTGTAGTAGCTAATTATACATTTCTTCTTATGCAGTCATAGAAGCAATTACTGTGTTGGAAAGTGAGAAGGAATCAGAGCTGAGGGTGGGAGAAAGAATTCTATCCTTGTTGCTGGAAATTGGTCTCTTTGCTGCATGATAGCCATGCCAGAAATCAGTGTGTTCACTAGTCATAGAACAAATTACATGTTATTTATAATTTCTCTCTCCCTTTGTTCCTCTACATCAAAGTTGGTCAGCTTGTGGCCCTACAGATTTATTGGACTGCAACTAATCTTAGATTTGCTAACTAGAGCTGATGGGAGTTGCAGGTCAACAACTTCTGTAGTACCGCTAGTTGTCTGCACATGTTCTGTCCTGGGGTGAGCAATAGTGCTAGGCCCAATTATCAGTTTTTCTGCCTTTGGAATGCTCTGGGGGCTAGATGTAGTACCAAAAAATGCCCCTCCCCCAAACAATCCCAAAAATGATTGGAAATCCATGTCTAGTTTTGAAAACTTTTTGTTTTTTAATGCTCAGTGCAGGCATCCTTGGCCACTCTATTTAGAAAGTGAATTGCTGGTCTCAAAGGCTTCCTGGAGAGCCAATTCATCCTTTTCCTTGGTCAGAAAAAGAGGAGCGTGGGCATGGGGCTGTAAAAGCTGCACAGAGGGGCTGGATGTGACCCCCAGGGACATTCGTTGTCTACTTCTGCTCTATGCTACTTTGTCTTGTGTGTTTGGAAAGGATGCTATCCTTTTTTCACGGAAAACCACTCTTAATAGGAAGTCTTTGTGCCAAGATATTTTGGCAAATAACACAAACAGAAAGGATAATGTGAATCATCTTGTCCAGTCTTGGAACGTCTTCTCTATGCCTGCATTATCACTGTTGCATATCTGTTCAGCTTGTGAAATTGGACACGCTTCCATAACTGTTGTTAGAACATGCAAACTTGACTTGCACAATTCTTATAGTCGGTATGTTCAGTTCTCACTGGCTGCTTTGGACAGTTCCGGTGCACTCATCCCATCTCCATCTACCTGAAGGCAACCTGCCCTTTATACCTTGGTGCATAAAGTCCAATGCTGTTTTTTCCTCTGGATTTTACTGAAGTTCATTCTTTGCCTATCTGTCTTCCCTTTGTGTTGCCATTTATAATTTCAAGTTACTTTTCATCAGCTTGAAGATTTGAGAGGTCTTTTCCCTTTGTTGGGAGTACTTAGCATCACATTTGCTGTGCATAGCACATCTCTTAGGCCATTTCTGCACTACACTGCTATTCTTCCACTTTAGACATTCCGGGGAATTCTGGGGTTTGTAGCTTAGGGAGCAGCCTTTAGAATTCTCAGCCAGAGAGCTCTTTGCTCTCAATAAACTATAAAGCCCAGAATTTCATAGGATGTTGGAAGTGCAGTAATAGCACTGTAACTGTAGTGCGGAAACAGCCTTGGTCTTTCAGTATTTTCTGAAACATTCCTTATATCAATCTACTTATACATATATTCTATCTGAAGAATCAACTGTATGGTTTTGTCCTACACACAGAGGATTATATGTTTATTCCAACATAGACAGCGAAGGGAGGAGCTGGCATGCTGTTCCATGTGTAACACTATGCCAGATCTTTGGAATATTATGCAAACTGGTTAGACATATAGTAAAAGCAATTCAGCAGCAACACAACACTAAATCATAGGAGTCACAGCTACTCTTTCTATGTATGTGTGAAGGAAAGCAGGGCTTCAGCGGCATTAAAATTCATTAGGAGCCTGGCTGTCAGTTGTTCAGTTATATAAGCAGCTTTAGTAACAAAATAACAATACAGGTATATGCAGCCAACATGAAGCTTTGTTCAAACTGCTAGCGAGTGGCTAGTATTTTTCTCAAAACCAGATATTACACATGTGCAAAATAAACCTCATCCCTCCTGAAATTTGATTGAGTTCCAGGAACTCATTAGAACAGAAGTGGTTTTTTTAAAAAGTCAAGCTTGGAATGTGTTAATCAGCATCCCACCCCTTAGCAGCAGCTAGAGCAGATTAATTGGATGACATAACAATGGAAGGAGAAAGTCCAGGCTGCCAACTCCTTGCAAAGTTACATTTTCTCTGAGTGAATCAAGAATGCAGGAATAGTGAGAGAAAATCAATTGCTTTGCAGTTCTGACTTTTTGTGCTTATGAGGACAGTGTCTGGCAGCTGGATGAACAGTATGACATACTCAGCACACAAGACAGACTTGAGTGGTAGAATAGATGATCGGTTCAAACCAGAGATGAAAAATGTCATTGAATACTTCCCTGTATGTGTGTTTTTCTAAAAAAAAGCATGGACAGATTCTAGTCCAGTCCTTTGCCTGATGAGCAGGTTTTGGGTCTGTGTAGAGTTTTGAATATAGTGAAGCATTAAAAATGTGATTCCACTGCCAATCCAGTCTGAAGCAGTACTGTGCAGCAATGGTCCAAAACAAATTGCTGCCTGAAGCAAAGAACAAAGTGAAGGCTGGAATGTTTGTTGATTCTTACTTCAACACTGGCAACATGTTCACTTCTATGGATATCTCAGAGGGTCCAGGACAGACTATGTACTATGCACAGCTTTGACCTCATCCTTGGACTGTGACCCTGTAGATCGGAGTTTGATTCTCCCCACTTAGCCATGGAAACCCACCGGATGACATTGGGTGTGTCACATAGTCTGAGCGTCAGAAAACCCTACAATATGGGTGACTCAAGGGTCTACCCATAATGTCAGTACCTTCATGCAAAGGTGGGGAATATTCACTCAAATTAGGAGGCCTGTGAGAGGGGGGTAACTTACTGAGATCTGTCCACCAATGTTTATGGGGGCTTCGCAGGGACAAACCAGCCGGAGGTTCAAAAGTAAGTTCAAATGTGTTTTATTGGAATTGATTACATGCACACAAGATCCAAACAGTCATGCACTCGCACAAGGCTAATTGAAGGAAAAAGGGTGGAAAAGTTTTGAATAGCAACATTCAGGGCATAGTGGATAATATTTGCTGGTTTGGGAGAGCAGTGAAGAAGCAGTGATGTGGCTTAGACTTGCGTGTAAGGACAGTACATGATCGGAAATTGGAGTGACAGTGTGTTGACCATCAAGTGGTGTACTGTGTGTAGCTGACTGAAACTTGGGGTTTATATACCTGATTTCTTCCAGGAGGGCATGGGTATGAATGGCTTTCTGGCTGAGTAAACAATGGAGTTTGCAGAGTGGACAATGAGGTCTGGAACAGGTTAATGATCTTAGTGTTAGGTGACAAAAGGTTAAAGGATGCTGTGATATCTGTGTAATGGTTGGACAGGTGTGAGGACAATGGAAAGATTTACAGGTTGGTGGGAAGAGGCGTTGAAACAATCAGTGGTATGTTGGGAACTTTCCCGGATTTTATTGTCCAAAAGGCAGAGTCATTAAGGCTAACTTAAGCCTACTATCTCTGGAGTTACCTGGTGATTTCCTGACAGTGATCTGACTACATCCAGAGGGGTTTTTTGACCTACTTTGCAGTGCATGTGCTTGACCAGCATCTTCCTGTTGCCCAGCATGGCTATTCAGTCGTGTCATGTTACATTTTATATTAAAGGCAGTTAATATATCTTGCCAATTATATCATATTTCACCAATTAAATCATATCAAGCTGTGGGGGTGTATGGCCTGGTAACAATAACATAGGTTTGCCTTAGGGCTGCTATATTTCAGACATGAATGCACACAACAAGAGCAACAACTCCAAAATGAGGGGCTTTTGGCATCCTGTTTAATGCTTATACAGGATAAGCTTTCTAGCTCTTAAATCAGGGAGTTCCCTTACCTACAATGGATACCTGGCAACCCTAGGATAGAGGCACTGAGGTGGAGCCAGCACGGCCAGAGATCCTGTGTCCCTGAAGGGGAATCTAGCAATAGGATCCTTCTCCTTATTGCTTCCCTTGTTGTTGGTCTCAGATTTGTTTTTGAAGAGTTGCTGCATGTTGCTTTAGTGAACATGTGGAAAGTTACTGTCAGTAAGTAATTGTTATAGGTACAAGGTCCTCCAAGGTAATTAAAATTAACATTTTTCAAAAATAAAAGTAATTGTTTAAGTTAACTTTTATTGAAGGTAACTAAAAGAGGGACTTTAAAAAGTCAAAAGGCTGCAAGCCGCTGGCCTCTGGTACATACTACACTTTCCTCCTCCTCTCATTAGTGCACCTTCTGCATTTACCTCAGTACAGGCATGCACAAGCCAACACTTGATTTGTGTAATATTCTTTCCCTTTCCTTTAGTGAGGCCCTAGCCTTCTGAGTATAAAAATAGCTGAAAATTACAGTGCAAAAGGAGTGAAATAGTCAGTTATAATTAACTTATCATTTCAATGTTGATGAAGTTGTTGTATGCTTGTAAGTCATTTCTGACTTATCAGTGATCCTAAGGTGAAAATCTATCACAGAGTTTTCTTGTCAAGATCTTGTTCAGAGGGAGTTTGTCATTGTCTTCCTCTGAGGCTGAAAAAGTGTAACTTGCCTAAGATCATCCAGTGGGTTTCCATGGCTAGGTGAGAATTCGAACCCTGGTCTCCAGAATCAATGCACAAACTACTATACCAATCTGGCTGCTCTAATGCAATTATACCTTTGTTATTTGGAAAATGAGGTATTATGATTAACTCCTTGTTTGTAGTGCATTACTATAAAGCTCTGTAGTTGAAATACTAATTTAAAAAACTATGTCAAAAATACCTGGGCTGTAATTATTTTTCCTTTATGCTTCCCAATTTAACAAGCCAATTATTTTCAGGAGTCATTGGACAGCAAAACAGCAGCTTCTTGTGCAACTTCATACCATCTATATTTTTTCTTTTCTCTCTTTCTTTCTTGCTTGTTTTTTGCTGATTAGATGTTTTTAAGGATTCTAGCCAGCTGGTCACATCGGCTTCCAGAATACTCCTTTCCATTACCCCTTTCACCTGCTTTTTAAAAATTGCCTCCACTCAAAAGATGTTCCATGATCACTAAACATATTCAGTTCTCACTCCCCTTTAGGGAGCAGGGATACCCTCTGAGCTATATTTACCAAAACATTTCATTGTAATTCCACTAAGCTTGGAGTTTTGTTGGAGAATAGTGATACTATCTCTATTCATTTTTAGTGGTCTACTTTTGGTGTTTGGCCCTTGAGTTAGCAAATAGAGTGAGTAAATAAAATGGGAATAAATAGGCTGAAGTGCAGTCACATAGGCACAGCTGTTTTGTTTGTTTGTTATTAAAATGTGGAAATTTAGTTTCAGACATTTGTAACATGTCTGCTGGAATCCTATATTACTTTTTGCTTAACATAACTTTATTTATGCTTAGCTAAGTAGTAGAGGAGCTATGAAACCCAGTGAACTATGAAAATGTGGGTTGGAACATTGGCAAGAGAGTCGAATGTGCAGTGATGTGCAATGCCTATTGATGCTCAATGTGCATCGGGCATTTTACTGGCTCTGGTATGTAGTAACATAACAGCAGCTCTGTACTTGATATGGACATTGTGGAACTGATAAATTCTAATTCTCCAATGCAAAACTTGTGCTACCACACCTTACCCTCCCTCGTTCTGGTGGATAGCAACATTGGCAAGAAATATCATTTTCATACAAAATTAAACACTTATGCCCAGAAAGCATGCAGTAGCAGGACACTGGCTGTAAGTGTGGACTAGGTCAGGATGACCTCAGCATGGCCAGGTCATAAGTTCAAGAGGATTAGACAGAAACCCCCTGATGTTTGTGGGTTTGGGATAATCCTCTCAGTGACCTGACCTACAAATACAATAATCAACAAAACTGCCCAGGTGTGACAGGCAAGCACCCGTGCTGCACGCATTTCCTGCAGAGACCTTCCCTATTCACTTTACCCAACCAAGATACTAAGAGGCTGTTAGGACTCCCATCAATGTTTTTGTCACCTAAAGTTAAGACAATCAGCCCTTTCTGGACCCCTTTAGTTGCTCTGCAAGAAAACAATTAACACACCCTCCCATTTAGGGTGGGAAATAGAGTATAAAAAAACCTAGCAGTTTGGGCACCCCAGACTCCTGTTCCTCTGTGTTGCTTTCAAACTCTTGTTTGAGCCACTCCTCTTTGATCTTCTGCTTCAGGACCAGTAAATATTACCCCTTCCATCCAAAATCTCTCTCTATCCAACCTTTCTTGCCTTTTCCTTCAATGCCCTTGTATGGTTCATGAGATTGCTTGATTTCTTGTGAGTGTCTACTAATTTCCAATAAAATATCCTTTTAATTTTAACTGGATTCATCTCTACGCTGAGCACTCGTATACACAGGTGAATAGATCCTATCATTACCCTCCTCTCACAGGCCTCCTTTGAGCTAATAATTTCCCAAATCCTAAGACGATACTGGCATTGCTGGTGGATCTCAAGGTCCCCCACCTTTTAAAGTAACACTCACAAAGATGTTACTCCCATACAGGATTCTGTCCAGCAGTTCTTCCATGTAGGCACTTCATTTTCCTTCATGCAAAAGATAAAATACAAATAGAGGTAAAATGAGCTGTTTTTAATGTGTAATTGCTAAGGGAGATGTGAAAACAAACAAGTACTCTCTCCTTATTCTTAAAACTTCTGCATTAATTAGAAGCAGGGATGTAAATTGTTGAGTATTTCATACTTGCATAATTACAATAGTTTTTTTCCCCACAGCAGGAGAAAATGAACATTTCTCTGAAGTATTCTTTGGTATTCAAATATCTTGAAATGTTGCTGAGGAATTATTCCACAGAGAAAAACTTTTTTTCCTCACAAAAACCTGCTTTATATGCAGGGACCTTTGAATTACAGGAGAAAATTGTACAGAATTTTCAATGGACTATTATTCTTCCCAATGAGGTTTCCTGCCTGTCATGAATTCTTTTTTTTCCCAACCTAGTAACAAATAGTTATGAATATTATTTCCCTAATTGGAAGACAGATGTAAAGCCAGGTGTGCGCTACCAGAGGAGAATTATGGGATCATAGGATAACAAAAGCTTTTCTCATACATGTGTGCGCGTGTGCGTGCGCACACACACACATCCTTACATGTGTGTCTGTATGTTCTCAGCCTAGAAGAAGACTTCTTCGTGGTCTCTGTGCCTTCATACACTAGCCTTCATACACTAGGAGCTTTAGCGCCTGCGCGGTAGCGTTTGGAAACTTCTAGAGCTTGTTCGCTTGGCGGGAACCCCTCCCCCACGCCGGTACTGCGCATGCTCCTCCCGCCGAGCAACGGTCTCTCCTCAGTTCTTTCTCGTCCGCCGTCGCGTACGGAAGGTTCTTTGGTTTGTTCCTCTCACTTTTGTGCTTGGCTTGCTGTTTTCACGGTTTTACGGACTTTTGGACTGTCTCTGACCTCTCTTTCGGACTCCCCCTTCGGCTTTTGGTCTTTTCGCATTTTTCGCAGTTTGGCGTTCTTCGTCTTATGTCCGCGCTCTTCAAGAAGTGCGTGTCCTGCGGGCGCAAAGTTGCCCTCAACGACGGCCACAAGGAGTGTCTTTTCTGTTTGGGTGAGTCCCACAACATTCGGACTTGCCCAATTTGCCGGGATTTTACTCCCCAAACTCTCCGCAACCGGTCCGCGAGACTTAAGTCTTATTGTTGGGAACAGTCTCTGCGGGCGATAGACGAGACCTCCACTTCCAAGATGGCCGACAAGAAGACGACCACGCCATCGACGGTATCGGCGGCTGCCGTTCCGTCCACCTCGTCGGTATCGGGCTCGGTACCGGCGAAACGCCGATCTCGGCGTTACCGAGGATCCCGAAGCTGTCGGCGGCTGCCAAGTCAGCGAAAGGATCCTCGACGGCGAGGAAGGCTGAGGCTCCCCTGACGGAGACGCCTGCTAAAAAGCGCCCTGCTCCGGACGGAGGCAAGGGCAAGGAGAAGGAGAAGAAGAAGAAGAAGAAGGAGAAGAAGCGCTCCCCGGCTGGGGACGTTCAACCTCCTACTCCTCCTCCTACTCAGCAGCCTTCCAAAGGGCGAGGCGAGTCCGTCGATCTCTCGGATGATGAGATCGAGGACGTTCCCCAACAGCGCCCGGACTCGCCTGTGGCAGACCCTCCAACCCTGGTGGAGGAGCGCCACCGCCCTCCTAGCCGTCGCAGGTCGGCCGACCTGCAGCAGAGAGAGCCCTCTGCTTCTCCGGAGCGGCGTTCGACCTCCTTCCGGTCCCGGTCCCGCTCTTCCGAGCGTCCGGTGGCCTCGCCGCCTCCTAGGGAGACAAGAGAGGAACAACCTCGCTCGTCTGCCTCCAGATACACCTCGGCGTCCTACGTGGCCAGGTACGCGAGGGAATCTGAATGGAGAGAGCGCCCGGCCTCTTATCGGTCACATTCGCCATCGTACTGGGATCGGTACCATCGTGGCCCGAGTCGCTGGGAGACCTTCCGGAGGTCCCGGTCACCTCGTCGACAGCGCGAATCGCGCTCGCCTAGAGGGGACGAGGCTCGGTACCGTCGACGCCGAAGCCGATCTCCGTCGGACCGCCGCTCCTTCAGCCGCTCTCCCTCTCCTCGATATCATAGGGCGAGGGAGCCTTCACCTCGGTATCGGGCGATATCGCCACCTCCTAGGGTCATGGCAACGGCGACGCGCCCTACGGAGTCGGTGGTGACTGAGCGGGCTACGACGACGTCAGCCTGCCAGACTACCCCTGTCACCACTAAGAAGGTGAAGTCAGTGGTCAGCCAGCCCAAGCGGGACGCTGCTACTACCACCGCCCCGGCTGCAGAGAAGCCTAGGAAGGCAACACCTGGGGCGACTGCGAAGGAGCCGGAAAGCGAGCGGTGAGAGGACTCACCGACCTCAGAGTCGTACGACTCGAGTGCGGAATCAGAGGTGTCTGAGGCGGCCTCCCAGGAGTCTCCTCCGCTGGGATTCGGGGACCCGATCCCAGATTCTGCTCCAGAGGACGTCCACCAGTTCTCTGCGATGCTGCTCCGCATGGCCACTACCCTCGGCCTGAAGATCGCCGATGCGGAGCCGGAGGACGACGATCCAGTCTTCTCCGTCTTTGAAGGGAAGCAACCTGCCACGACCCCGCTGCCTCTCCTGCCCCGGGTATCCAGACTGGTGAAGGCCGCCTGGGATAGGCCGGCCTCGGCTCAGCTGATACCGCAGCGGCTGGAACACCTCTACAGGGTGCAGAAGGATAACGCCGGTTATCTCTTTAATCACCCTGCACCGAACTCTGTGGTGGTCGAGTCGGCACAGACGAAAGGCTCCGGCAGGCAACACACCACCCCGCCGGACAAAGAGGGCAGGAAGTTGGACGCCTATGCAAGAAGGTTCTATTCCGCCGCCTCCTTGCAGATCAGGCTGTCCAACACTCAGGCTTGCCTCGCGGCATACCTGAAAAAGGTGCTCGATCGCCTGCAACCGGCGATGGAGGCAGTACCGGAGGACATCCGCCAAGCCTCCTCCGTGATCTTCAACGAGGCCATCTCCATCGCTCGGCAGGCACGCAGTGGAGATTGCCTCCCGGGTCATGGCGGGATCCATCGGCCTGCGCCGCCATGCTTGGCTGCGGCCGGGCGACATCCAGGAGGACACCAGAAGGAGGATTGAGGATCTCCCCTTCGACGGTGAGGGCCTATTCAATTCGTCCACCGACGAAGCTTTGGACAATCTCGTTAAGGCGAGGCTGACCGCCAAGAAGATCGGGCTACAGCCGGCCACGCAAGCCCGCAGGGCCTCCACCTTCCGCCCATCCTGGCGACGATCTTCCACCTCGTCGTTCCAGCGTTCGGCCCAGTCTGGACAGTCGAGACCATCCTCCGGCTCATCGGCCAGACGCACGATTAGACGACGCCCGGCTTCGTCCAAGAAGTCCTCCTCCGATACAAAGTCTCGGTTTTGACGTGCCTGGCAGGACCTACCAATACCCACTCTTCAGCCTACCATCAGCGCTCGGAGACCGACCGACTCTGGCTCGACATCTCGCGGAGTGGCAATGTGTCACTACGGACTCTTGGGTGCTTTCCATCGTCCGTCTTGGCTACGCCATCGAGTTTCTCGATATTCCTCCTCGAGGCGCTTACTATTCCACGCCGTCGAGTCCGGCCCTCCTGGAAGAGATCCAATCCCTCCTCCAGAAAGGGGCGATCGAGCAGCTCCCGCAAGAAGCCAAGACCACCGGCTTCTTCTCCAGGTACTTCACAGTACCGAAAGCCGACGGTACCCTCCGGCCGATCCTAGACCTCAGAGGGGTGAACTACTACATCTGCCCCAAAAGGTTCAAGATGGTCACGATACCGTCGATCCTGCCCTTCCTACATCGAGGGGACTGGTTCGCCTCCATCGATCTCCGAGACGCATACTTCCATATCGCCATTCGCCCGCAGCACAGACGGTACCTCCGCTTCGCGGTCGACGATACCTGTTACCAGTACAAGGTGCTGCCGTTCGGACTCTCGACCGCCCCAAGGGTCTTCACCAAGTGCATGGCCCCGGTGGTATCCTTCCTGCGGACGAAGGGTGCTTCTGTCTTCCCTTACCTCGACGATTGGCTGTTGGTGGCGTCCTGCAAACAGAAACTTTACCACGACGTCCACATGACGTTGTCACTCCTGACCCGCCTTGGTCTGCGGGTGAATCCGAAGAAGTCCCACCTCGAGCCGGCGAGGATCTTGGACTTCATCGGGGCGACGCTCGACTCGACCTCCGCCAGGGCGTACCTACCAGAGTCTCGAGCCCAAACCCTGATCCGGGCCGCCGCTCACGCTCGTACGGCCCCGACGTTATCTGTGAGAAGCGTACAGCAGCTCTTGGGCTACATGGCTGCGACGACCGCTGTGACATATCTCACCAGGCTGAGAGCGAGACCCCTTCAACACTGGTTCGTCCGCATATTCGACCCCCTGCGAGACGAACAGACACTCCGACTGCAGCTGCCGGAAGACGTCCGCTCATCCCTCCGATGGTGGCAGTCGCGACGCAATCTCATGTCAGGGATGCCTTTCCAACAGCCGACACCGAAGGTGACGGTAACGACCGACGCCTCCCTGTATGGATGGGGTGCCCACTGCGGCGATCTCAGAGTCCGCGACAGATGGACCGACGACGAGACCGCTCTCCATATCAACGCGCTGGAGCTGCTCGCCTTCTTGAAAGCGCTACGGGCGTTCCGCCACGTCGTAGCGGGGCGGACGGTCCTGGTTCTGACGGACAATACCACCGCCGTCTGTTACATCAACAGACAAGGAGGGACTCACTCCACAACCCTGCTCAACATTGCACTCGACTTGTGGGAATGGTGCATTCGCCTGCACACGCATCCCGTGGCAGTTCACCTGGCCGGGCAGGAGAACACCACGGCAGACGCCCTCAGCAGGGACACCTCATCCCATCACGAATGGTCTCTCTCCGGAGAGGCGTTCAGACTGATTCGGGACCGCTGGGGCGAACCATCGATCGACCTCTTCGCGACCGGGGAAAACGCGAAGTTTCGCCGATTCTGTTCCAGAGCGGGCCACGATCGTGCCTCCATCGGGGACGCTTTCCAGTTTCCGTGGACCGGGGAACTCCTCTACGCGTTCCTGCCGTTCCCGCTGCTCGGCCAGACGATATCGAAGATCCTCGCCGACCGAGCCGACGCGATCCTGGTAGCCCCGTACTGGCCGAGGCAACATTGGTTCGCACCCCTGCTACAAACCGCACGAGACGACCTGCTCCGGTTGCCACCGACACCGGACCTGCTCTCCCACTCCGGCGGCCGAGTCCTCCATCCGGACCTGCCACGCCTGGCCCTCCATGCCTGGAGGATATCGCACTAGACGATCCCGTGCTCGGTACCGTCCTCGTCGCGGCCAGGAAGGAATCCACCCGTCGCAACTATCAATATAAATGGCGACGCTTCCTGACCTTCGCTAACGAGAGGAGTGAGCCGGTATCGCCCGCGGGGCTCTCTACCGTCCTGCATTTCCTCCTGCACCTCCGGCAACAGGGGCTGGCGTTCCCATCCTTGAAGGTGTATCTCTCCGCGATCGTGGCATACCAACTGCCACGATCGGCTGCCTCGGCCTTCTTCAGGAACGATACCGTTAAGCGGTTCCTGAAAGGACTTCATCATCTCTACCCGCCGGTATCGCCGCCGCTACCGCCGTGGTCCCTCTCGCTGGTGCTCTCGCAGCTGACAAAGCCGCCCTTCGAGCCGATGGCGACCTCGGATGATAGGCTCCTGACCATGAAAACTGCCTTCTTGGTAGCGGTGACCTCAGCGAGGCGAGCGGGTGAGATCACAGCTCTTCGATCCGATGAGCCCTTCACGGTCTTCCACAGAGACAAGGTGGTCCTGAGACCTGACATCTCGTTCCTGCCTAAGGTGGTGTCCAGTTTCCATCTCAACCAGGACATCATCCTGCCTGCCTTCTTCCCGAACCCGACGACACCGTTGGAGCGGTCTCTCCACTCCCTGGACATGCGTCGGGCCGTGGCCTTCTACATGGACAGGACTGCTTCCTTCCGACAGACGCCGCATCTCTTCGTTTGCTATGGGCGACGTCGGAAGGGCGTCAAAGTGTCCACCCAGCGCTTCTCCAGATGGGTGGTACGGACTATTCAACTGGCGTATGAGCTCGCGAGGAAGCCTCCGCCAGTCCTGCTTCGAGCCCACTCCACCAGAGCGGTGGCTACTTCTGCGGCCCTCCTGCGAGGAGTTGACCTGCATGAACTCTGCCGTGTGGCGACCTGGTCCCAACCATCGACCTTCGTACGCCACTACAGGCTCGACTGCCGGTCGCGCAGAGATGCCCGGTTTGGACGTGAGGTGTTGGCTTCCGTGCTGTAGGACCTGACCCGCCGTCCGACCGGTAAGCTACACAGTCTCCTAGTGTATGAAGGCACAGAGACCACGAAGAAGAAGAACAGGTTGCTTACCTGTAACTGTGGTTCTTCGAGTGGTCATCTGTGCCATCATACACACCCGCCCTTCCTCCCCTCTTTCTCAGGTCCCTGTAGGTTCTACGGCGGACGACAGAACTGAGGAGAGACCGTTGCTCGGCGGGAGGAGCATGCGCAGTACCGGCGTGGGGGAGGGGTTCCCGCCAAGTGAACAAGCTCTAGAAGTTTCCGAACGCTACCGCGCAGGCGCTAAAGCTCCTAGTGTATGAAGGCTAGTGTATGATGGCACAGATGACCACTCGAAGAACCACAGTTACAGGTAAGCAACCTGTTCTTCTCAGCCTAGAAGATGGCTGCTTTGTTCTTACAAAATTTCTATAGTATTTAGCAGGGAAAAAAAGGGGAAAAAGCATAGTTGGGATACCTCTGCAGAAGGCTTGCCATATTTTCAGAACTTTGTGAATGTATTTGTCAAAATCCAGGAACTACTGTTTTCCAACCTGCTGCCACATCTATTAATGAGGAAGAGTTGAGATAACTGCCCAGTGCCTTTTGACTGGCAGCAAAAGCAGCTGTTTACTTTGGAAGCTTGCCCTCACTGTGTTTGATTAGCAAGGTATTTGCATAATATATCAATTAGGTTGCCCAGATTCTGGGACCTAGGATATTGTCACTGTGTAGAAAAAGAGCAGATGGGGGGAGGGGAAATGCTCTCCTAGATTCTAACTCTCTCTTCCTCGATTATTTTCCAAAATCCAAGATGTGGATAAGGTTTTCTGTGATAGCATTTTTTAGAGAGAGCAAGCAGGTGAAGAATGCCAATATACTATATGGGGAATATCAGAGGACTACTTTTATTGATTAAAGTCCATCATCACAGGCTTAAGAGAGTGAAGCAGTCATCTGACAGGAGGACAGAAAACTTTCATGGAGGCAGCCAGCATGTACAAGATGGGAAACCAAGGCTAGGGATAAATGTCCTATTTTAGTTATGGGGAAGGTTAAATAGTAGGCTCCTCAAAGGATTTTCATGTTTTTCAGTGATCTATAAAAGAAGCCTTCAGCATAATGCCAAGTTTAGCACATATGAATTATTCAGTCTAATCAGTTCTTTCTATTGTGAAGACTTCCAAAGAATCTTGCAAGATTAGGCAAATGGGTAATAACATAGCAGGAGTAATTCAGAATATATGCCAAGTAATGTGACTTGGGAAAAGTTGTCAATACAGACTTTCAAATGAGGATCTTGGGAATTTGGAGGAGTGATTGCTTTTATTCCTTTTAAAAAATAAGCATGTTTTGCTGCTATAGTTCACAGGTTGTAGATGGCATTGCATTTTTCTTAAGGTCTGTGAGCTGTCATCAATCCAGGATGTCACTGCCCCCCCCCCAAGCCCGAGTGACTTCCCTGGGATGCAACAATTCTAATGACAACCTTCACTGATGTGGTGGTTTGAGCACTGGACTATTATTCTGGATACCAGGGTTTGATTATCTGCTAAGCCATAGAAACCCACTGGGTGACCTTGGGTGTGTTACGTTCAACCCCAGAAAATCCTGTGATAGGTTCTCCTTAGGGTTGTCATAAGCTGGAAACAACTTGAAAGTATACAACAACAACAACAGCAACAACAATAATGGATTGGTTATGAAAACCTGGGTAATCTCAGTTTACGCTACTCAGGTTGTATGGGGTATGTGTACCTTTGGTGACTTCTTGGAAACTACAGCTAGTCAGAATACAACTACCGTGCTGCTTTGTGGGAATAGGATTGCCAGAGTGAAAACTGGAGAGGGCCTCATGCCTTTAAGAGTTGTGTAGAAATAGAATTTCAGCAGGTGTTATTTGTTTCTTGGTTGTTTGGCAAGCAAGACCTGCTGATTTTTCTTCTTCTACACAACCATTAAAATTTCAGGAGCCCTTCTGGTTTTTACTCTGACAAGTTTATATCAGGGACATCACGGAGGAAGATGTATATTGCTACTTTGAAACAGCTTTACTAACCCCCTTCTTATCTGTATTGGAACACAATTCAAAGTGGTGTTCCTTATGTTTGATGCCCCACCAGGCTTGGGATTTAAAGGCCCTCCTTTCTCCATATGTACCTGTCCATGAACTGAGATGTTTATTGAGGTCTTTCTTGAGAGGTCCCTACCATCTCTTGCTAAACAGGTGGCAACTGGTGACAGAATCTTTTCAATGGTACTATCTCATTTATAGAATACTTTGCACTGAAAGATTGACTTCCATCCTTTCAGAGATTTTTTTTAAATGCCATTAAAAAGTTTGTAATTGAATCTGAAGTTTTCTTAGCTCCTGTTGTGTGCACAAGTTTTCAAAATTTCTTTAGCAGTTCTATCATTTTATCCTGGCATGCTGTTTTAGCATAATTGGTTTTCTTGATGGCCACTCTGAGCAAAAGATATCTACAATTGTCAGCTGCAAAGGCTCCCAGAGTGGTTGCAAGTCAGTACTTGGAAGCCAGCTTCTTCCACCAGAATTATAATCTATTTGGAGCTATGTACATTACTAAAATAAATAAACATGGGTACACTCATCAGGACAGGCACTTCTTTCTTATTATTTTATGAACCAGAGCTGTGGAAGAAGGAATATGAAATAAGTGTAACATGTCCTGTTGTTTTTAATGAGACATATGTGGAAAATGTGGGGTTTGATGTCTCCAGTAATGCTATATATGACTAAGTATTCTACGGCTGAATAAGATGCATTCATATTTGGTACAGAAATACATACATGGCAAGAGGGGAGGCAGTAGGCCCTGTCCCTGTTTTGTTGTAGGAACCTAGAGAGCTGCCTTATACTAAGTTGGACCATCTAGCTCAGTCTTACCTACAGCAGAGCTGGAGGATTTTTGGCTCTTTCCAGTTTGTTGCCAGATATCATTTTCTATAACATCTAGTCAGCCTGGCCAATGCTGAGGCATGATGGGAATAGCGGTTCATTGAGAGGTAGAGAGCCTTACTTCTTTTCTACGTTAATTGGCATTAGCCTTCACAGGTTTTAAAGAGGAATCCTCCCTTGTCTTCATTGGAGATGCTGAGGACTCAGCCTGCAAACTGAATCCTCAGCATAATCCTCAGCATAATTTCTGCCATTGAGTTCTGGCCCCTCTTATATAGCTCATTTTGCGAACTGGTGATTCTGTTAAGCTTAAGGGAAAAAAATTGCCTTCTTTGTTTTAATGTGCCTTTCATTTGCAATGGGTCCTTTTGGAGCAGCACTAAAAACAATATTAGCCAGCAAGACAAAATTGGCTTGACAGCCTTTGAGAGAAAACTGATTATTCCCACTTAGTTTCTTATTAAGCTTTTCTTTCATTCTTGTTGGAAATGAAAAATAACGGCTAATTTTCATCTCATTCTTTGACGGAGGGCTCATTACTCTGTTCTAATTGAGAATGTCTGCACCAAAGTGCAAGTGACAGTTCTCCTTCTGATGAGAAACATGGGTGAGTTTCTGAATAAATTTGCATAACGACTACACAGTACTATTATACCATCTCATTGTGATGGTTTTGCTAGGATTGAGGCCACATACTAGATGTGTCTGAAATCAGATTAGATCTGTCAGTACCCAGGAAATGCTAGTGTTTGGATGACATACCCATTAAAAATGATGTCATTTAACTGCTTTCTTTTGAAAGCTGAAGCCAAATTTGCTGCTGGTGCACATACTCAGGATAAATGTTTATAATCATATTTACAGCATCATGCTCCATTCTGTATTTTTTTAAAGGTACTTTATGATGCTTATGTGGCATCACAAACTTGCACAGTGATACTCCTGGCTTACTGTGACTTTCCAAGGGACAGTAAGCTGGCTCATCTCAACAGAGGTTCTGGCAGGTAGTCAAGATGGCAGCCAGGATTCTATATCAGCTACTTGGGTCCTTTTCACACTGTGCTGTTATACTGTCATAGCGGTGGTTTGGTCCTGCTTTTGTCTCAGCCTTATTGCATGAAAACATGGTTCTCCCAATGCTGTTGTGCTGTACAGTTGTTGGAACATGTTTTTTCATGCTGAAAATAATCCATGAATGACCCCCTTTCCCACTATGATTCAATAGCCACATTGAGGCTCTTTCTGCACGAGGCTAGTGAATCTCTTTGGGTCATTACTTACCGGTTCTTCTGGGCTCGAAACAGGGCGGACTTTCCCTTATGTCCTTTTGCAGGGCTACTTTGTATGTTCCACGCTGATTCAGAGCAGTGGGAGTTCATAGATTCACACTATCTCCGCAGCTTCCTGTTGTTAGTGGGACCAATCGCGGCAGCTGACCACACCCACAGCCCGCCCTCCGCTGATCTCCAGCTCACATTGGTGCGAATGTGCGCATCTGCACAACTGCGCAGGTACAAATTGGCGCGATCTGGGAAATTGAAAAACCCATTTCTTCCATTCTTCAAATAGCGCGCTGGACGACCACTTGGGGGTGCGTTTAATCGGACTTAGGTGCAGAATGAAAGTAAATAGTCTGAACCTAGTCTGCTCCAAGGTGCAGATGACCTCAGTGACAAGATGCATTGGCCCGTCTTAATTCCCTCGTGCGGAAAGGGCCTGAGTGAGGGCTTCTTGTTTCCCTTCATTGTGAGAATGATTAATTAGTGGGTGTAGTGTAGGTGCAGTCTGGCTGCCCCTCTCTTGGAGATTCCCGAGAAAATCTTCAGCCGTGAAACTTCAAGCTGCTTCTGGTGTTTGGGCAGGGAGGACAACACATCTGAAGAGAATACATGTATTTTATGTGGTCCTGGAACCCTTTTTGGATTTTTTTAAAAATAGAAATCATTCGCTGTTATAGTGCAATAATGCTGCTAGCCTGACTTGTTAACTATTTAAAGTCATTATTCATATGCCTTCACTGCCTGGAGGTGCTTTCCAAAGATTTCTCCAGTGCTTTCCTGTGTTACCAGCATTACTTTACTTTACACAGCATTACTATATATATATAGGTAATGGTGTAGTAACGCTATGACATAATAGTGTTAATGAGTACAAATAAAGGATTTTTGAACTGGGCAATCTGAAACAACTGACTTGCATGATAAACACTTTTGTTTTTTCACAGGAGAAAGGTATAAAAAATGTCAGGGGATGATGTGCTCTGCTCCTCTTCCTGCGTCACCTGTTGCAATGTGAGATCTGGACAGTGATGAGTGCACTGTAGTGATGTTGAGCTGTAATAGTGTTATTATGGCTTAATGAGTACGAGTGAAGTCGTTTTGAACAGGGCAGCCTGAAACAACTGATTAGTGTGATAAGGACTTCATCAAAAAAAATTTTTTTTTTTTTTTGGTGTGGTCTGTTTCTCTTCCTGTGCTACCTCTGAAGATAAGAGATTTGTGAAGTGATGGGTGTACTGTAATGATGCTGTGCCGTAATAACGTTATTACAGATATATATGGAAACCAGTCATAGAGCACAAGTGGGGCTAGTGGAGTAGTGATAATGGGATTAGTGCAGATGAAAAAAAATGCAAATCACACTATTACAGTGCAAATGTGGCAAGGGTGTAATATGCAGCATCAACATCAGCTATCATTGTGAGTATAGCTGAAGTGATTTCGAATAGTATAACACAGCGTAACAGCATGGTGTGATAAGGATGTTAATGAAGTATCAGCTGCTTGGTAAAGCATACTTAACTAAGTAACCTTTCCTGTCCCATCCCTCCCCACACTGATGGACATGCCATTCACCAGTGCTCCAATTGCCAGCAGAATGGACCGCCTTCTCCCCTTGCAATTGATACTCAGCAAAGTAGGTTGGGTGGGGAGGGGGGGAGTATAATCCTGACACTAGTGTCACAATCATGACTAAATAGTGATCATGAATATGGAACAGTTACAGATGAATAATTCTAAGTAACTGTTCTGTATTCACAACAGCTACTTAGTCACAACTGGAACACTATTGCCACAGTTGCAACTCTCCCGCAACCTACTTTACCAGGCAGCAGATGAATGAGGAGAAAGGGTCCATTCTGTCAGCAGTTAGAGCATGGATGAATGGCATTTGCATCAGGTTGGGTAAGAAGAGGTTACTAAGTTAAGTATACTTAACGAAGTGTGTGCGTGCGTGCGTGCGCACACGTTATTTGTCTTATGACAACACCATGAATTTCATATGGTTTTCTTACACAAGGAATATTGAGAGGTGGCTACTCTGAAAAATAATCTCCAGCACCTAGTATTCATTGGTGGTCTCCCATCCAAAAACTAACCAGAGCTCACCCTGCATAGCTTCCAAGAACTTCCAAGTTTAGGTACGCTGGGTGTGTGTGTAGTTCATACAGAACAGTGGGCACACAGTTTTGTGTGACCTTTGCTTCTTTAGATCAAAGTTGGCTTGGGGGACAATTTGTTTACCTTTCTGTGCATTTAATTTTTGATCCATTTTTAAAGAATATTTTTAGTTGATTTTGTCTGTTGTGCATCACTGTGGGAATCCTGGTGTACTGAGAGGTGATAAACAAATCCTTCTAGTAACATTAGTTAATTAATTAATTAATTAATTAAGTTTAATTAAGTTTTCATTGTGCTCATAAGAGAAGAGCTTTCCTTAAATGGATTGTCTAAGATGGCCCTCTAGAATCTAAATATGGCTGAATGTTTACATAATTGTGCTCTATATGTAATCCAAAAGTGACATTTCTGTTACTGTTTATAATTTAAGTTAGTTTGATACTTTCCCCCTCTTTCTTCAAAATACAAGGTATATTCTAGTGCAGTCTTATACTTGTCTAAGGCTGCAATATACAGACACCTAGCAGGAAGCATCACTCATTGCCACAGGGCCTGCTACTGGGTAGACATGCCTAGGATTGAACTGTTAATCACATTAAAGTAAAATGCAATGGCATATGTTAAAGGCAAACATAGTTATTAACTAGCAGTCATATTCAGGTTTAGAAGTATCAGAAACCCCTTGGTTCCTACCTCTGCTCAGTGCTCTTTTTTCCTTCTTTCTTTTCTTTTTCTATCCCCTTCTCCCATTTTTATTTTATTGTCTTTCTCTGTTTCAACTCTAATGCTTCTTCAGCCTTTCCTTCTGATGTCTCCCTGTCCTTGCCAGGAACTGAGGAATGCCTCCTGATTAAAATGTATAGAATAGGATAAGGATATGTAAATTCTTTCAATGTGAGGGCTGAATTCATTTTCAGAGAAGCTTCAGGTATTCCAGTAATGCAAGAGGTGAAAATATAGTATTTCAGTTCAGAGCGCTTTCTCTGAGTAACTGAGCCTTTTAGAAAGATGGGAGATGTACAAAAGCTGTGAAACCACCAAATGATGAGGACAGAGGGACCGTCATCCCCAACTCAGAGGGCAGAACATGGATTTGACTCTAGAGCCTGTGATATGAGTGTCGGTTTTCATCAGCACTATTTTCTTCTAATTGTTTTTTGGAGAGATAATCTTTCTGTGTTGTTCTCTTAGTCAGGGTCTTGATTATATCTTGGTTTTCATTCTGAAATACTTCCTTTGAAACTCTATTGGGCTTTTTAATTCTGTCATGTCATTAAAATTGTGTTAATATCAAAAGTGCAAACATCTTCTGCTTTGTTGCTGGAGCTTTGCTGTTGATAATGGCCATTTCCGCACTAGATTGTTAAAGCATGATTATTCCACTTTCAACATCCTATGGAATCCTGGGGTTTGCAATTTAGGGAGGGGCCAGGCGGCCCATTCCTAAACTGCAAACCCCAGGATTCCATAGGATGTTGAAAGTTGAATAATCGCACTATAACAGTCTATTGTGGAAATGGCCAATAATAATGATCTGCAGCAGCTCCTTGTTATTAGTATTATACATGGAAATGCCTTTACTAGACCAACCAATAGGCACAAAATAAATCATATTAGCTTTTAAAGCCCGCTGGCTCCTCATGAGGCAAAGAAGACAAAAAAATAAAAAAAAATAAAAATTCATGCAGAGCAAGACAAGTGTTAGAGTTAGCTTCTTGCTTGCTTGAGGTGTTAACTAAGAGAGGGTCTTTGCAGACAGAAAGTTCAGGCTAACGCTCCGACAGTCTGCGACGGAACTGTGACTTGGAACAAAAGCAGAAAACAAAACAACTTTGATTCTTTATTTACAGACACAAATGAAACAGCTGAACAAAATTATGTTGATAACAGAAATGCTCACAACTGACCTTTGAGAGTAGCCTGCCTTATTTCAAGGCATCCTTGGAAGTAGCTAGTCTCTACAACTCTCCACAAGGTCATCTGTGCATACAAACCAATTAGCCCATTAGGCAGAAGATCCAATACATCATTTTTAACTTTAGTGGTTCCTGGCTGTACTGATGTTTTTGCAGTATGCTGTGATTCTACTGGTACCAATGGGAACCTCCCTCCCTCCCATAAAGCAGGGGTGGGAAACATGTAGCCTTCCAGGTGTCACTGGATTGCAACTCTCATCTACCCTGCCTAAAATTGACAATTGTAAGGAACTATGGGAGTTGCAGTCCAACAATAGCTGAATGGTCTCAAGTTCCTTTACCTTTCAATCATCTAATTGCAGTGTGGTGTGGGTGTTTGTGTGGGGTGGATGATGTGTTTTGGTTTGTGTATTTGGCCAGATAATGTCTGGAAAGGAAAATTTAGTCTTGTGGTTGGTGTCTGATAAACATCTTCCTCCTTGGCTGGTATCAAAATTCCCTAAACAAGTTATCAGTTATGCATTTACAAAGATTCACAGCCATAATTGCTGCCAGAGACTCTTTTACCTAGAATTGACTGAAGTATGTGTGTATACTTAAGCAACCAACAAGTGCACTTTTGTTTTTATTTACTTAATTTTTATGCTGTAATAAAACCATGTTGCACTTTCTAAGGCCATTTCCGCATGAGGCGAGGGAATCGCTCCACGCTGTTACTCACCGGATCTTCTGGCTCCTCGGTCTGGTCCAGGGTGAATCGGAGCAGTGCGAGGTCTTAGATCCGCACTGCTCCAGCTTCCAAAATGGTGGCTTTCAGTTGGTCGTGGGTCCTGACCAACCGCTGAAGCTTGCCACGCCTAAAGCCCACCCTCCGCAGATTGCAGGCTCGCATTGGTGCAAGCCTGCAAATCTGCACAAGGGAGCAGGTATGCAATGTTGTGCTCTGGAAAAATGAGAAACCTCTTTTTTTCTGGTCTTTAAAAAGCACGCTGGAGGACCAGTTGGGGGCGTTTCGGAGCGGACTGAGGTGTGGATCTCCAGTATGTAGTCTGAACATAGTCTGCTCTAAGGTGCAGATGACCTCCATAGAGGACACACTGCCCCATTTGAATTCCCCCATGCGGAAAAGGTCATAGTATTGAGTATTTGTGTACTTCAACTGGTAACAGTGCCAATTGCATCCATTTCAGTTAAAGGTTGGAACACAAGAAATTATAAAAACATCAAGGGGTTGGTCGGTGATACTTCTGCAAGGCACTGTATCTCCCACAATGTTGCTATTATGTTCCAGAAACCAGAACACAGAGTTTGAGATTATCACACTTGAAAAGCTTTCAGCTCATTATAATGGATGGGCACAGTGTGCCTCTTCAGTTGTTGTTGCACTACAACTCCCAGTATTCCTCACCACTGACTATGCTTGATTAGTGGTGATGGGAGTGCAGTCTGACAACACTTAGAGAGCCACACAAGTTCCACTCCTGCACTAAAAATTTCCAGAAGTCTCCACTTGTCTACAGAACAATGGTAGTAAAACAAATATAAATGATTCCCAGCTCTCAAATTATAAACATTCTCATGTTCCTTTTTGTTGGGGGGAAGTTTGAATGAATTTTAATGGGCATGGAGAGTTTGATGGACTTCATCATCTTAAACTTTTACATACCTGAACCAAAATATACCAGCCTCTTCTTAAACTCTTACGCAGTTTTTCAGCTATGCTATTTCCCCAGACCTTTCCTGTCCTCTGTCATGGGAAGCCAGGAAACTTTTTAGCTCCTGAAATGTTAAAATGTAATTTACATACCCACTCAGGCTTTTCCTGTTAGTTACAAACTTAATTATGTGTTATTTTTCCCCCTCTTGGAAAATCTTAGTTGATATGCACTGGGTATCACCTACTTGATTCTGTCCCAAGAGCAACTGCTTTCTGCTGCCCTGTATTGTGTAGTGAGATGGAGTGACATGTTCTTTGGCTGAAGCAACACAACTAGCCTAGGGGGTGACTGCAATTTGCACCATGCCTCTCTGTTTGTAGTCTTGTAGGTTGCCTGGGGGTAATTTCAAATAAGCTTTGTATGCTATGATTGCTTTTCCATGTTGGCTGTTTTTGTGCAGTCTTCACCTCATGTCACAACCAACTTGTCTGGGGGCTGAATTTTGGGTGGTTTTGCTGCCTAGTTTCCTTTAACGTGGAAGATTTGATTTTTCAAACAAACCGCGATGACCTAAAGGTGTGCAGAGAACACAGCAGCTTTGGCACACTTTGGAAGTGGAGCTGAAGTATGATTCTGCTACTTTTGAAGGGTTGTCCTCTTGACAACTGCCTCTTAATTTTTACTTGGGAAGTGAGAAGCAATAAGAAAGGAAAGTGAAGGGGCTGGCAGTGAACTTCAGTTCTTACACTGAAGCATAGAGAAAAATGCACTGACCAAAGCAAGGTAAAATGGGAGAGGAAGTAGAGGGCAGCCTCCACCCCTGCTTTATGGGCAAGATTTTCTTTTTTCCTGAAGAGCCTTCAAGTTCTTTAGGAGAAAAAGTGAGAGAAGTGAAGGAGGAATTTTTCTTCTCCCACGGACATAGCTGTATCCTATCCCACTAGCATGGAAGCAGCATAGCAGAATACAACCTCAAACAGCAGAAATGAGGAGAAACCCCATGACATTTTCATATATAGAAATTCATCATTAGCAGTGAGCTTATTGTATTAGCCAAAGGCCATGACAAATACAGTAAAAAAGATGAAATGTACAAATTGCAGCAAAATGACTATAACAAATATTGTTACACGAAATAAGACACTATCAAATATTAGATAATTCTAAAGTACCAACAGGAAGATCAAATTAATACTTTGAATCTCCCAGAAAATTTGTGTTAGTTTTATCTAACTCTGTCTTTCTAATCTTTTTTTTTTTTTAGCCACACCATAAAGAAGTCACTTTGTAATTTAAATAGTCGTTGTCAGAATGAGCAAATTCTACGAGAGAGCTCCCAGCTTTCACTTCCACGGGGCAGCAAGATTTTCAAAAATCTTTCTCTTGGGTTGCCATATAAGGGATAGGTTAACACTACAGCCTATATTAGAAAACTTGTGGACACACTCATGCACTACAATTTGATAATGCTAGGAGCCTTTCCACTGAAAGAGCTCCTTGCCTGGAATTGTGTGTAAATCCTTTGCAGTTCTCCAAAGGAGCAGTGAGGTATAACTGTAACTGATCAATCAGCAGGATGAGGATGGAGAGAATTTCATTTTTTCCCCCTTGAATGTGCCAGATCAGTAGGAATTCTAAAGATGTTCCAGAGTTGTTATTTAACCAACAGCATGATAGGAATGGCTTGTTGCCCCATGCCAGGGCTTGTGTGGTTACACTGTTTTTTTTCCTGTGCAAATGAAAAATGCCTTTATATGAGGGTTAGTAGCGCAGTGTTACTTAGACTGAATTTCCTTTGCAAGGAGACTTATAAAGGAATTGAACTTACAACAATTTTGTATTTGATTTTTGGATTGCAAAATGTCCACTTTTTGGTTGAGAAAGCTCTTCAGATAAGAAGCAGCCAAAGTTCTCAGAAGCATTAAATGTTCTGTTAAGAAACTTACCATTTTGGGGATGGAAGGATTTGCTCACAGGAGAATCAAAACTTTATGCCAGAAATCAACCAGGCATTACACCTCATGCTGTAGAACACCTGGATTTGTACTTTGAAGAACCACTTAGAACTGTCTAGTGCATTCCCTTAAACCACAGCATTAATGCTGTCTGATGGAGAATTCCAAGTACCAAATTAAACTAAAAACCCCAAGATTCCATAGGATGGGGCCAAGGCAGCTAAAATAGGATCAGTGTGTATAGTTGTGAGGTGTGGATACATCCATTGTGTGAATTGTGGATTATTTGCTGATCCCAGTGAGAAGTCTTGTGCATTGCATGATATAAAAATAACTCATGTCCTGAAACAAGCATGGAAGATGTTTAGGTAGGAGTAGATATAGGTTAATTTAAGGTATAAATTATTGTAATAGGGAAAATTAGTAAAATAATTGATATATACGTCTGTGGTCTTTTTGATGTGTTTATTTTTTTTAAAGACTCTTGTCCAAAGAAATGTTTATGCACAGAATAAAGTGTGTTCTACTTCAGATCCAGAAAATGCAAGCTGGAATAAGCATGAAATGAAATGAAATGTACTTCTTATGCTATTTTCTGAGCCCCATTAATTCTCTATGGAAGAAATTTTGATTTCCTCTAAATAGGGGAAATACTGAGAGAGCTGGACCATGCCAGGTTTGGTCTGTTGCATTACATCTTGTTTAAAAATGATTTGGGATATTCTTCTCTCTCCATAGTATTCAGTCTGGGGCACAGAAGTACCCTGTTGGAAAGAACAAGAACAAAACAATGGATAACCATTTTGGTCCCCCAGAGTCACATTTTGTTGCAAAAGCAGCACAGAAATAAATATACTGTGTAGACATTCTATGGCATTGTCAAGTGCACTGTTATAAACAATGCCCTCAGATTTCAGCCCTTTGCCATGATTGGTTAAAAGATCTCCCTACACATTTATTGATTTTTTGCCATTGGGATCTTTTTTTTTTTTTTTTACTGTCCTTGTCAATGGAACATATTCAGACTGAAGAAAGAAATAGGAAAAAAAAAATAGTCATTTTTCAGTGAAAAATGATGTAGCAAGTGAAAATGATATATTGCGTTTGACCCCTTTTGGTGGAAATTTTAAATTTCTACCACTGGAGTTGGAGAGAGACTAGAATTAAATGGGGGCTTGAAATACCTCAGAAGAAAGCAGGTTTATGTTTTAATTTGTTTGATTTTATTTTCCCTTCATTCCATCTTGTATTTTTCAGCTCCAATTGTCTGTGTGGAACACACTACCTTCTACACACACACACACACACACACACACTTTTTTAAAGATGTTGGTCATTTTTATACCCCATGATAAATGGAAAGTCTTAGAAAATCAAACATGCTGTTCAAGTCTTCCAGCCTTTATTGTTCTTTTTTCCTCACACAGCACTCTTTCTCTGGCTGGAAAAGAAACAGATGAGTCAATTCCTCTCACCTAGCTTTCTTAGGCCACATTAGTTCCCATGGCAACACACTGGCTGTTTACCTAGCTAAAGATTGTGCCAGACCAGCTATCCCACAGGATTGACTATTTTGGCAGCCCCTGTACTCATTACATGTTATCATATCTAGGGCCAATAATATTTGAAATGAATGATGAATTAAGTGCCTGTAAAAGATATACAGAGGGATATAGTAAAGACAATTGTGAAGTAGTGTACTGAATCATACCCAGAATCTGTTTAAAATATACTCCATGTTTATATCCATGACAGTCAATGGCATGTTTCCTAGCGGATTTGGACTTTCACCAATATCAGTCAGTGGCCTCCCTGTTATTAATGGAGAATACAGTCGCCTGATGTTATATACAGCAGCAGCTTTCCTTCATCTTCCTGTTTTTGTGAGATCATGCTGACTGGAAATAGCCAATCTTCAGACTGCAGATCTGATTCTGGCTGGTGCAGAAAGTAGTGGGTCTTCTTCGTAACATATTCCTCAGTTTCAGAACAAGTTTATCACATGGCAGAGGTAACTGAAGTTTGAAATACAAGAACTCAAATCTGTGTTTGAAGCTATAATTGCAAGTCTCTTCAGATCTACGCCCTTATTCTTCTATTCTTGATGCTAGTGAAAAGCATTTCTAAAAGCCAATGTTAATATGCCAGTATTAAAAGCAGCCTCTTGGTCACAGTGAGTCCTTGGCACAGTTAATTCCTGCTCTGAGATCTCCCGTTATATATAAAAGTGCACTGTGGATTGTGTACTTGGCAGTTTAATAATTGATTCTTTCTTCTAAAGGACAATTTACTCTTATGGTAGTGTGGCACTTTCAAAAAGAGAAGACACATCCAGTGCTAGCACCTGGTTGGCAAATAATACCTGATGCTTTTGCAGTCCTCATGTGCCTTGGGATAATTCAAAAGCAGTTAATTGCTGTTATTCACCATATATAATAATGATAACAAAGTGCATGCCAAATCGCAAAAAATAATTATTCCAAGCTGAAGGGTACGAACCATTCACTCAAAGCGTGGTTCATTTCCAGAACAAGAACAGAGACAGAGGCAGAAAATTACAATGCTGTCCTCAAATTGCAAATGGGAATGCTTCCTCCACAATTTTCTAACCACTCTGTCCTGTTCTATCCTGAACTAGAGTTGTTGTTATTGTTGTTGTGTGCCTTCAAGCGATTTCCTAAGGTTAACCTATTATAGGGTTTTATGGGGCTGAGTGTGTGTGACATGCCCAAGCTCACCCAGTGGGTTTCCATGGCTGAGCAGGGAACTGAACCCTGATCTCCAGAGTCATAGTCCAATGCTCAAACCACTACTCCACTCTCACTCTCTGACTCAAATACACAGTGTCAAGTGTTTGGGTTCCTAAACTGGTGCTACGTAATAATAGATGTCAAAAGAGTTTTGGTAGGTAGACCTCATCCAGCTGTTGTTGCCAGTATTACTACAACACCATTTTCCCTTTGCATCATGCAGTCAAAATGGCTTTAGAGCAGAGCATGGAAGAGTTACTTTTTTTTGGACAACAATTCCCCAAATTCTCAACTATGCAGTTCAAATAAATAACTTTTCCAAGATTTACCTTAAAAGCCCCAAATGTTTTCTTGCCACCACTTTAATCCTCCATATTGAGAAATATTTCAGAAACTGATGAGATATCAATTTGATGTGAGATATTGAAATCAAAGTGTCTCCAAAATATAGTGCAATTATTGATTTTTAGATCTGTAACATATTCTCGTAGAAATAGTCAACTAAGTAAACTACAGAAAAAAATCTGTAAACATCCTTGGTGTGAGGAATCTCTAGCTTGCAGGTTGGATATGGCCTGGAGGTTCCCCATCCAGCTTGCCATCCTTTCCCCAGGCTTTTTCACTTCTCTCCAGAAAGAAAGGCTGATCAGGTTATCTGCTGCATGGAAAAGAGGTTTTAATTATGTATTAATTTGATTTATATCCCTCTTTTACCCCCAAAATGGGACTGAAAGTGGCTTACAATATTAGTTAAAACAAAATAGCTAAAATAATATATACAATACAAAAATTTAAAAAGCAATAACCAACCAATATTATTAAGGTACTGCTTTAAAACATTTATTTAAATAACAATTAAAACACATGAAATACGTTGCATATTATAGCACGCCAATTTCATACTCCTTTGTTTCAGGGGGTGGTCAAGTGAAAAGGTAGGGGACCACATTAGACCACTAGGAGACCTTGGAGGGCAGCATCTCCTATCACATCTGCACTACAAAATGACATATTTTTTGCTCCTAAGTATCCACAAGACCCTCTAGAAGATTTGGGGTGCATTTTTGCCATTTTTAAGGCCCCCTGTGCCACTTTAAGTCCAGAACAGGCCTTTTATAGAAAACAGGAAATTATTAGAAGTCATTTCTAGTTTACTTCCTGTTTTAAGGAAGGCCACTTTTGGCTCTAAAATGGCCCAGGACAGAGCGGGGAAAAGAAACATGGCAAAATTGCCTCCCCCACCTCTTAGAAGGCATTTGGGGACATAGGAGGGCAGTTTTGTTTCCTGAGAAATTTCTGATTTCACAGGAACCACAAAAATAGAGCTACAAAAGTGCCCTGTGAGGCCTGCATATGGTTTATGGGTTACGTTTTCCCTTACTCCTGCTTTACCACAATCTATTAAATCCTGTTTAAATAGGAAAATGTTTGCTTGCTGACAAAAAACAGAGCAGACAGGGTGTCAGAGGGATGGTGGATGATGGGCGCTACACAAAAACCTTGGTAGCACTTCCCTCCTGCACTGAGCTCTGGCAAAACAGCTTACCAGAATCAACTGTTTGAAAAATCACCATGTAGCAGAGTTTACTCACACAGCTTGGAAGTGTCCCAGCAGAGTATTAGACAGTAGCAGCAGAGCCCGGAAGCCAGGAAAAAAATACTCCCACGCAATGTTATCTTCGAACAGGAGGCTTTTACTTTCCAGTTGTGATACATACATATATACAGTCCTCCAACGGAGTTTCAGCATTCCACAGCATGAGAAGATATGCATCCAACATAGCCTCCGGACGCTCCTTCAGATATCAAGAGGGCACAGTTGGCTAGAACACACCTCCTTATACACATACATTTCTGATGCAACTCTAGCCAACCTTGCCAGATCCCGTATATGATGCAACCTTCTTCCCTGGTTACAGCAACCAATGACTCATGCAGGTATTACATGGGATTGCATCATCCACTGTCTTTCCCCAGGTGCAAATCTTAATGTATATCATGTATATTTTATTTGGACTTAGGTTTTGTCCAACCTTTTCTCACACGGGGCCCAACTGAGTTTCCTTTGGATGGAGTTCCAAAGCCTTGGAGCAGCCATTGAGGAGGCTGTTTTCCATGTCACCACCAGACATGCTTGGGATGATGTTGGGATGGAAAGAAACCCCTCCTTTGAAGTAGTAGCACTCAAGCAGGTTCATATGAGGAGATACAGTCTAGAATGGCCCAGGACCTAAGTCTAGACCTAAGTTGTACTTCAGACCAGTTGATGGGAGGCAAAAGCATTTTCCTTGCTTCACCATGGGAAAGGAGCTTTCCTTTTCACCATACAGCAAGAAAAGCCAGTCAACTTCATATGAAAGGAAGGATTATTCTCTTCCCTCAAAGTCAATTCATTGCCTTTCCCTGAAAGGGGAAAGGGGTGTTCACGTACTATATTCAACATGGGTACAGTCTGTATATATGTATACAGAGAGTGGTGATCTCTACACAAGGGAGCCTTGGTAATACAGAAACATTCTTACAACTGAGCAGCAACTGGTTGGATATGACCTCTTTCCCCCACCTATATTTTTTTTTTTTTTAAAAAAAAGATCACTAGTAAAAGGACTAATAGAACAGAATATATTTTCCCTGCTAAGCAGTAACTATTATTTATTTTACTTGTTGGGGTACAACTTCCATCATCCTTACCAGCTTAACCAATTCTGGGGATCATAGGATCCAGCAACATCTGGGGAACCAAACATTTTTCATTCTGGCTCCCAATCTTTTTCTAGAAGAACAAAAAGAACATAGTGTTACATGTGCCCAATATTGGGGTGGAAATCAGGAAGCCCTCTCCATGATTATATCTCCCAGCTGCCCTAGCCAACATCACAATTTCAATAACATTTGAAAGGTTGATGCCCTGTATAATCAGACTAACTCCCTGTTCTACTCTTGTTACTTTCCCTCTGTTAGGATAATTCCTGTTCTGAAAATATTGCTACTTCTGTACAGCACAAGACACATTTATGTAGACAGGAAGAGATGCTGCTCTTTTTGTTGTTCCTTGAATATTTATTATGCCACTGCAAAGTCCATGCAAAGGAAAGCATTGTGCTGTCCCAGGACCAACAACAAAAGGCCTATTGAAGCTGTTATTAATATTGCCAAGCTGGGCTGTAACAGAATAAACAGATTGTGTAGGAGAATTTAAAAATAAGGAAGATTATAAGAATTTTAAAAAGATAAAAGAATGAACAATTAGGGGACTAGCTCTCTTTCATGACCAGTACTTAATGGAACACAGTTTCTCTTCTGTTGAAAGATTTTGTGCGGAGTGGAGGAGAAAACATGGCTTTTTGGGAACGTATTTCTAAGGCTGCAGAAACAGTATTAGAAACCATGGAGAAACACAGAACAAAAAGGGTATGCATGCTGTCCTTGAAAGGCTTGAAAAGAAATGCAAGTAGGGGATCGTCTTGTTCTCTGCGGATGAGAGAAGATGAGAAGAAAGTGCTGCCCAGGAGAAAAAACTGTGCCTTCAAAAAGCATTGATATGAACCAAAATAGTGCTATACATAAAATATGAGCAAAACAACTGTGTGTGAACATGGCTTCTACTTTGGCTGCAATCAAGATGGGCCAAACAGGTCCAGTGATGCAGGGTCTTATGCCATAAGGACAGTGAGGTCCAGCAGAGCAGGACCACAGGAAGGAACTGTCAAGACCTTGGACAGCATACTGGAGTGGTATACTGTCTGGACAGGAAGAGACTTATCGATAACCGAGACCTTAAAGAAGGCTGATGGGCCCAGAGATTTTAGAGGCTTGAGAGTTGTTTCAGCCCTCAAAGGGACCCTAATTTTTTTTCTGTGGCATTCTGTTCTGCAAGGTTGAGGGATAGTGAATCCCTCAGGTGCAGAAAGTACATGAAGGAATACTAAAGATTCTTCTTTTTTTTGGAAATATTTTTTATTAAAGATTTGAGTGCAAAAATAAAACAAGTGGATATACACCATTATTGGATGTATCCCACTCCCCCCCCACTTCCAAGCTTATATTCTCCAGTTGAATCTACTTTGTTTCCATTTACACAAGAGAAGAACAATTACATTTCCATTAACAAGAGAAAAACAGTTACATTTGTTTCTTTCTTTCATTTCTTGTACATTTATGTCTTTATCCAGTCCAAAACTCCTTTCCATTCCCTTTCAAAGTTCTGCATAGGTTTGTTTTTCAAGGAAAATGCTAATTTTTCTATCTCTACCATATCCAGAACTTTTAGCTTGCACTCTTTTAAATCTATATCTTTCTTTTTTTCCCAGTATTGCGCATACATCAACCTTGCAGCTGTTATCAAATATAGCAATATCTTCTGATGACTTCTCTTATCTCCCTGTGTTGCCCTAACATATTTAACAAATAAAACTCTGGTGTCATTTCAAAATTCAGATTACAAATTCTCTGAATTTCATCATGTATCCCCTTCCAAAATTTTCTTGCCCTCCTACAAGTCCACCACATATGAAAAAAGGATCCAGTCTTTTCATCACACTTCCACCACTTCCCACTCCCCGTTTTAGTTATTTTTTGTAATCTTTCTGGGGTCATATACCATCTATGAAGCATTTTATAAAAATTTTCTCTTAAATTTAAACTTGGTGTAAATTTTTTATCAGTTTTCCATGCTCTCTCCCAAGCTTCTAATTCAATTGGATGGCCCACATTCTGAGCCCATCTGACCATTGTATGGTCCATTTCTCTTTTCCACAATAATTCCATTTCTCTTTTCCACAATAATTTATAAAATTTAGAGATTCTCTTCTTTTGGTTTCCCTTCATAGTAAATCTAGTTCATTTTCTTTTCTCTCAAATCCATACAATTTTGATCCATTTTAAATCTTTCTTTAAGTTGTCACCGGTTTAACTTATAGCCTTCAGCCTTTAATTCCTCTACTGTGCATATTCTCTAAAGATTGTTTATACACTATAGTTCCCTTAGGTTGCTGCTTGAATCTCTGAGTTCTGGAGACAGAATGTTTTTTAGGGTGCAGCGAGTGATTACAGCATATATATATATTGTATACTGGGAATGTGGGAGTGACAGAGAGAGAATATGGAGAAGAGTGGTCAGAAGAGAGAGAACTGTGGGTGCAGATGAATAGGTTTGTGTCGGGGCCCTGACATTCATATTCTTTGTCAGCTTATAGCCTCAGCAGTTTGTCTTCTTGCAAAATGATTGCTTGTGGCTGGCTATGCCCACCATACCACACATTTGTGCATGAATATCCACCTCATTATGGCAGCTATTTCGTGGTGCCCAGGACACTTTCTCCAAATTTCAGATGTTCCCATCACCTCAAAATGTTGGAGAGCTCTTTCATTTTGACATCCATTAGTTTGTCCAGTGACTTATGGGGGCAAACTGATAAAAACAGGTCAGTTTGATTATTTAAATAGCCATAGGTCACTTTTAAGAATGAGCTCCAACCAAAACAGCAACAAAATAAAAATATAACAAACAACAGTACAGACAATAATATAACACTATAATGAATGAACAAAACAAGACCACAAGAATATGTTAAAATGTAGTTCACTGAATATATATGAATTAAAATATTTCTGGAGTCACAGTAATAAAGCAACAGCATGACCAATAAACACATCAATTAAAATCTGAATTTAATAAGTATAAAAATTTTATTCTGAATGGTGCAATCTTTGGGCAATGAGTTCCGCTGAGGTGAGTTTTCAAAGATTTTTAAAATGCTGCAACCAAGAATGGCAATAATGCATGCCTTTGGTAAAGAGTTCCACAAGGCAGAGGCCATGACCAAGAAGATCCCATTCCTATAATCCAAGCATCTAATTGATCTTAAAGATGGTTTAATAGGGGTTGTCGCTGATCCAATCTTAAAGCACAGGTAAGTTCGTATGCAAGCAAGAAGCACTTCAAATAACACAGCTCTCAAGCCAGTACTAACTCTCTAGTGTACCTGGTCCAGATCTGGCAACACATGTTCTGACCATCTGGTCCCAGTGAGCACATCTGTGGCCAGATTTTACTCTAACTACTTGCTGTACCAACTGAAGTTGCCAGGGTATCTTCCATCTTCAAGGACAGCCTCACACAGAGTGCATTATAGTAGCCCAGTCTGTATAACACCAGTAAATTCGGATGCTTTGTTCATTTTAAAGCAATTTGCACATTGTTAAATACAATTTTTCAACCTCCTTTGTTTTTCTTGTCTGTTTTTGTTGATTAACATCTGACCTGATGTTGTTGACATTCCTGCTTGTTGTTACTATTATTGTTATTATTTTCCTTTCTGTCTGTTTTTAAAAAAAACAAATAAATAGAAATAAAAGAAATAAAACCCCCAAATAGTCTCTTTCTTACCATATTATATATATTTCCATTCCCTCTCTCTCTCTCTTTCTCTCTCTCTCAGCCTCTCCATACATATGGGTATGTATATGTGTGTGTATTTCACTCCAAGAGCCCCAAGTCAAACTACAATTTTGTACTTTTGCTTTAAGATACATCTTTGCACGAGGGTTAGTGTTCTCTATGATTCTGTTTACTCCTTGAGGGGCATAAGGCGCAACACTAAAAATTTGTGTAGACTGATATATGGTGCATATATCACAGTTGTATCTTATTTTTCCTCACAGAAATTCACAATGCATCCAGACTGATTGAAAAGTCCCAGATTTTGTTCCTGTTCTTTCCAATTTTGTACTGGGTTAAGATAAACTGACCTGGGGAACTGGTATAAACAAAAAATATCTGATTGTACCTGGAGCTGACAGAAAATATTTCTGGATGAACAAAATATGTATGGATTTCCAAAATGAAATCAGAAAGAACAGGAACAAAATCTGGGACCTTCTGGTCTTTTATAACAGTCTGGATGTACCCTCAAGGTGGCATATTTGTTTCCCCCCCCTCACTTTATCCTCATAACTCTGTGAGGTTGTTTAGGGTGAGAATGACTGGTTCTCATTCAGTGAACTTCATCATGAAATTGAAATTTGAAATCAAGGTTCGGAGCTGTTAGTCTGATGACTCTAATCACTACAATATACTTGATCTTTTAAAAATAGAGAT
The DNA here is from genome assembly GCA_948474755.1 of Ctenosaura bakeri. NCBI lineage: Eukaryota > Metazoa > Chordata > Lepidosauria > Squamata > Iguanidae > Ctenosaura > Ctenosaura bakeri. The sequence goes on along the minus strand of CAOLHI010004910.1, from coordinate 34,727 downwards.
GCAGGGGTTGTGCTGGAGACTGTCTGCATACAGGGTAACAGCTCCTTCTCTTGATATCTCCTGATATGAATGTGAGCAAAGGCAGGAACAAAAAAAGGGTTTGACCCTGATTGCCCACAATGTTACTGTTACACTTGAAGGGGAGTGTGCAACTGGAAACTATATAAGTATATATGTAACTACTTGTACAATTACTATAGCTAACAGCAGAGATGGAAGACAAAACAGGTGTTGGCATGAGTTTTATTCTGAATGGTGCAATCTTTGGGCAATGAGTTCTGCTGAAGTTATTATTGATACGAATCTTATACTGTGGCAGTTGGTGGCTCCATGCTAGTGAGGCAGTGAAACTGCTCCAGGTTCTCATTTAAATTTGAAAGGAGGTTCCAAGACGTATTTTGGCACAGCACAGTGGATAGCTGAAATCCAGAGTGGGTTGATCAGCATGGAAGGCACGAGCCTCCACTGGTCCCATGCAGGCATAGCCCTTTATTGCCCTCTACTTTCTCAGCAAATTGAGATTAGCTCTAGGAAGGGTTGTTTCTATATGCCCAAGTTGTGGATCATCATTGTCTCCTTCTTTTTCAGGAAGTAGCTTGTGTAGTGGTTTGGTAAGTGATGCCAGTGGAGGTAAGAACTTCAAGTTTTGGGATCTTCTTTGTGTTTAACTACAACTCTGAAGCCTATTAACAAAAGCCATGAGCAGATTAGTGACTTGAAGAAGTGAACAAAAGGCATTGGTTGCATCTGAGAACATGCCAAGACCAGAGATTTGTAAGCTGTAACACAACCAAGACCCTTTCTGCACCAGGCAATTAGAACGGGGCAGTGCATCCTCTCACAGAGGTCATCTGCACCTTGGAGCAGACTAGGAGCGGACTACTTACTGGAGATCTGCACCTCAGTCTGCTCCAAGATGACCCCAAGTGGTCCTCTAGTGTGTTTTTGAAAGACCGGAAAAAAACAGGTCTTTATTTTCCTAGAACACACCATTGCGTTGCTGCTCCCTTGTGCAGTTTTGCAGGCTCGCACCAATGTAAGCCTGCGATCTGCGGAGGGCGGGCTTTAGGTGTGGCGAGTTTCAGCGGTTGGTTGGGACCCATGACCAACTGGAAGCTGCCATTTTGGAAGATGGAAACCACCATTTTGGAAGCTGGAAGCTGCCATTTTGGAAGCCGGAGCAGTGCAGATCTACAGACCTTGCACTGCTCCGATTTGCCTGGACCAAGGAGGAGCCCTGTGGAAGGGCTTCAGGGATAGCCCGCATTGTTTCGGACCCCAGAAGAAGTGGTAGGTAACAGCATGGATCGATTCCCTTGCCTTGTGCGGAAAGGGCCCAAGTTCAAAAGCCCCATGATTCAAAAATCAATGTTTGGTTTCTAATTTGAGTGTGTGGGGAGAGCTTTTCAGTGGTTGCTAGTAGACAACTAAGCAACAGAAACCCCGTTGAAACTGTTCATCTCAATCAGAGATCTACAAGCAAAGGCTGAGATACACAATGCCTCTCCTCCTGTTGATGAACTGTGGCAGCATAAGTCAGATATATGACATTGCAATTCATTCCCCCTCCCCCGGTTATTCCAGAGGTTGGTATTCACTACTGAATGTGCAATGTCCAAAATCCCCCCCAAATCTACCTTGTAAGCAGTGCAGCCCCCCCAACACAGCCCTTTTCATGTTGTTGGAGCGTATGGGGATTAGTGGCAATGTGCCCAGCTATTTTCTTGCTAGATTAATATGGAGCAAGGGTGTCATCTGCAGGGACTTCCCTGGAGGTCCCTGTGAATGCCTGTTGTTTCTAGTGACAGGAAAATAGTGAGATGTATCCCCACTGATCCCCTTGCTCTTCAACAATGCAAATGACAAGTTGGTTTTGGGGAGGGAGCGGTTTAGCACTGGGAGACATAACTAGAAATGTAACAACATGATCCACATATGTTTCCCTATGTAGGATCTTGGTCTTTATCTAACTCAAATTATGTTAGGGACATGCAATGTGGTAAGGAGACTATTGCATCGGTTGTAGATTGAGATTTCAGTTTGCTACAGTGAGAGGAAGGTGTGAATCAGCCTGATGAGTCTACATTCCTCCAATATTAAAATATTAGTTAATGTTTGTATAAAGCTGTTATTGTGTTGTTATGCACTTCAAGTAGTTTCTGACTTATAGAAACACTAAGGTGACCCTACCATGGGACTTTCTTGGCAAGATTTGTTCAGAGGGGGTTTATCTTTGTCTTCATCTGAGGCTGAGAGACTGTGACTTGCCCAAGGTCACCCAGTGAGTTCCCATGGCTGAGTGGGGATTTGAACTCTGGGCTTCCTGTGTCCAACATTCAAACCACTATACCATGCTAGCTCTCATTATATATAGCTATGAGTACTTATTTCTAAATAAATAATAATAGACTGATATGTTTGATTAGGCACTATCATTTGAAAATGCAGTCTGGAAAAACATAAGCCAAATAAAATCTGTTTGCTGTTAAGTTGCCACAAAATTGTCTGTTTTGTTTTTGCTGCCACACACTAAGGTGGCTACTCACATAGAAATGTTAACATTATAATGAAAGCTACAGCCAATGTCAACATACATATTGCTATGAGCCTTCTGTACTTCTCTTTTTGTAAATCACTTGTTTTGGTACAAGTGTCTCTTAGTCAAAAACAAACAGATACAATGTCAGGGTTTATTAAAAAGAAACAATTAAAGCTCAGATCACATCCCAAATACAATGAACTAGCTTTAGTGGTGATGGGAAGGAAGTTTGTACATGTTCAGAGGCGTTTACCATTGTTTATATCTTGACAGTTCAAGGCTCATTCTTGAAATTTTATACTGAAACAGGTTCTGGAGCCAAGCACTAATTAATTCTGGTTTAAATCAAGCCTTGCACAGAATGCATATAAACCAGTGGTTCTTAATCTGGGGTCTGTGGAGCCCTCACAAGGGATACATGAAGTCTCGATGCCGGACACCAACAGCAGTGGCAGCAACAGGGAGGTGGCAGTGGGTGCTGTAACTGCTCCCTTGTTTGCAAACGAGGGAGTTTGGGCACAATACACATAGCCCTGCTGCTGTGTCACTGACAAAAGGAACACGGCAGCAGCTGTGCACATGGCACCCAAACAATGACTCTGGAGACTAAAGTTTGAATCTTTACCTGGTCATGGAAACCTTGGGCAAGTCACATTCTTTCAGCCTCAGAGAAAGGCAAAGGCAACAAACCTTGCTCAAACCCCCTAGTGATAGGTTCACCATAAGTCAGTTCTCAAAGGGACCCTATCAGTGGCACTTTGTGGTGGTATGCCTTCAAGTCATTATAACTTATAGCAACCCAAAGGTGAACCCATCATAGTTTTTTTTTTTCTGGCAAGATTTGCTCAGAGGGGTTTGAGGCTGAGAGAAGGCTACTTGTCCATGGTCACCCAGTGTCTGAGTGGGGATTTGAATCCAAGTCTCCAGAAACCTTTAACAAATAAATATGTACTTGAATATTTAAATATTTAAAAAAAATTAAATAGTCAAATCTTGAGTTAAGCCTTCGGGGACCTCAGCAGCAAATTACATTTACAGGGGGTCCCTGGTAAAGAAAAGATTAAGAATCTCTGTTATAAACCATGAAAATACTTAAAAAAAATAAATATCAAACAATACTTTATATTACTTGATTTTTAGGTTATTTAAAAATGTGAAAGGACAGCTTGGTAATGATTTTTGATCAAAACATCATGACAAAAAGAGTTGCTCGGGGTGGAAAGCTATGCGGGGGGGGGATTCCCACTTTAATAAGAAAATATGCATCACAAAGAGTAGCCACAAGGTGGTGCTAAAAATTCAAGTCTTTGAGTCTTATGGAAGTCGATGAGAAGTTGGATAGAAAGGAGGAGCGGTAGAGGAGGAGCTGGAAGGCAAGCATTGAAGTGATTAACTCTGCGAGTATAAAAAGGCAGTTCCACAGTCAGTAATTTCTAATACAAGGGAACCCTGTCTTTGTGGATGTGAATAGAGCTTTTCCTCTGACATGGCTTCTGTTCCTGTGGAAAGAACACAAGCTCTTGATGCTGAATGGACAGGTGGACACAAACTTCTGACAGCCAAAGGAACAAAGTGCAGAGTTTGAAGACAGATACGATCTCAAATACCTGTACTTGGTAAATAATTACATGTTTCCCTTATTTGCAAATTAAATATAACTAATTTTGGGGGGTTGTCAGAAGCTTTGGATTATTGTTTCATTGCCTGCACCAAGAATATAATTTGTGTTCTATTTATGCAGTGTTGGGTGTCTTGCAACATTTTTCAGAATGCTTCTGCTATTCCAAAGATATTTGAATGCAAATGTCCACAGCCAGGTTAGAATTCACATTAAACCGAAACCTTCTGTGCTTTTATACAGTAGTATCAGCAAGCAACTTTATAAGACAAGAATCAGCTGTATAATAAACCCTTGAATAGCTATATATCTCTTACAGGAAGATGGCTGGCAAGGGATACTGTTGGTATTAGAGTGCTTGTTGTGACAGTAGCAAGTTGAAAGATCAAAGAATGTCTTTAAACCTTTTGCTTTTCAAGCATAACATGTAATACTTGCAGAAATTCAAACTTCTATGTAAGTCAAATCAGGCAAACAGATGGAATCTGATCTTTCTCATGAATGCTGCATTCATCAGGGATTTTAAGATGCCAGAGCTGAATTATCAGTAATCTCATGCTGTTTACTGTTCTGAAGACTTTTGTTAAAATACTATGTCCCTTAGAATATGTAGAAATTCAATAGTCATGAGGAAAATAACTGTGGTGGTGGGGAGCTGATAGGTGTGCAAGAATGGGAAGAATCCAGCACCACTACTTGTCAGCTGCCTCATGTTTTAAATGCCCACTTTATATGATGATGGAAACAATCCACATCTTAAGAGATAGTTCTGCCACTTGTAAATCTATCTAGTCCTTTAGATTCTATTTCTTTTCTTCTTGGCAGTCTGCTTTTTGATCATTCTTCCATTTTTCTTTTTTGTTTTTGGTATGTTTCCCAGGATCTTCCACTTTCTTTTGAAAATGCATTTGCAAGACTGCTTTACAACCAGTCTGCCTGACTGAAAAGAGCATCTTTTTTTAAAAAAAGAACATCTTTGCCGACCAAGATGAACTCATCCGATCAACCCAACGTCTTAGACATTAACCTGACTGCTCTTGGGAGTAACCTTACGCTGCCCACTGTCAAGACTAAGCCATCAACCTGTGAACAAGTGGTCATAGCTGCTGAAGTCTTTCTCACACTTGGCATTATAAGCCTTCTTGAAAACATCCTGGTCATCTGTGCTATAATTAAGAACAAGAACTTGCACTCTCCTATGTATTTCTTTGTGTGCAGCTTAGCTGTGGCTGATATGCTGGTCAGTGTGTCAAATGCCTGGGAGACCATCACTATATATTTACTAAACAATAGACACCTCATTATTGAAGATGTTTTTGTACGTCACATCGACAATGTTTTTGATTCAATGATATGTATATCTGTTGTGGCTTCCATGTGCAGTTTGCTAGCTATAGCAGTGGACAGGTACGTCACTATCTTTTATGCCCTCCGTTATCACAATATCATGACTGTGAAAAGATCGGGGCTCATAATTGCATGCATATGGACCTTTTGCACTGGCTGTGGTATCATCTTCATCCTCTATTATGAATCAAAGTATGTCATCATATGTCTCATTACAATGTTCTTCACGATGTTGTTTCTCATGGTATCTCTGTACATACATATGTTCCTTCTGGCTCGTACACATGTCAAGAGGATAGCAGCTTTGCCGGGATATAATTCCGTTCATCAAAGAACCAGTATGAAAGGTGCCATTACTCTGACTATGCTACTGGGCATCTTCATAGTTTGCTGGGCTCCATTTTTCCTTCATCTTATCTTAATGATCTCCTGCCCGCAAAATCTTTACTGTGTTTGCTTCATGTCTCACTTCAACATGTATCTCATCCTCATCATGTGCAATTCAATTATTGATCCCTTGATCTACGCCTTTCGAAGCCAAGAAATGAGAAAGACTTTTAAGGAGATCATTTGCTGCTATAGTGTAAGCATGGCCTGTGGACTGCCAAGCAAATATTAGGAAACACACATATTCAGACAAAAGACAAAACCAAACAACCCTGATAGGCAAGGATGGGGAAATATGTGGCCTTCCAGATGTTGCTGGGCTGTAGCTACCATGATCTTTCATCAGCTAGCCCTAGGCTAGCTAGGGTTGATGGAAGTTGGAAGTCTGACAACATCTAGGCAGCTACATGTTGCCCATTAGTAATGAATGTACTTACAGATGTGTGATCTTGTCTAAGAGTGAGAAGAAGTTGTATCCTTTTTTTTTGGTTTTTATAATTGGTAACTGTGAAGATGTTTGGTGAATTCTCTTTGTACTTCATAAAGCACAGATACAAATACGAAATAATATTTTAGATTGTTCTGACTGATCTCTATTTATAACAACTTTTGTGTAACTGTCAGGTGGGAGTTTCCTTTGCTGTATGTTGCACTTGTGTATGAGAGGTTGTGATTAATACTATGTAATGAATATAATTTGTAAATGTCAAGTTCTATATGCCTCATCCTCAATGAGGATGGCCTCAGATTATCCATTTGTACATGCACAGTTCTTTATTAGCAAAGAACAAAATACAGGGAGAGCGCAACTGACTAATGAAATTGAAACGTTTTATTTTGTGAAGTGTGATCATTCTGCTTACTGGTGTCCATTTTAGTATGCCTGTTACTTGACTATAGAAATTTGAATAAGATGCCTGTGGGGACAGAAGTGTCCAAAATCAACACTAGCCACTGCTATCTGAGGAGAATAGATGCTGCTGTTAGTGAGAAACCAGTCCCACGAGTTTATGGCAATTACTGCTGTGGTCTGTCTCTTTTGAGTGCCATACAGTAACCTTGAGTAGGTGAGTGGGTAGACTGGAAGAGAAAAACGTCCAGTCACGAGTCCTTTAGTGGACTCTCAAAGTGGATCAATTGCCTGGAACAACAGTGTACCCATACTATACTGCTTACAAACTGGCAAATCCTTTTTTAAAAAGGTAACTGTCTCCTACATCTGCTTGTCACATAAGGGATGCAGTTTTGGCTTATGCAATACAAGTATATGATGATGCTTTAACATTGGTATTTATAGCCCATTTATTTATTAGGGTTACTTCTGCTTAACAAATGCTGCAAAGAAGATAGAAGATTTGGGCCCCTGAATAAGGAAAGAGAGCTGAGAACATGAGGATCTCGCATAAAGATATACTGCAAATGTCTAGTTGTACTTGAGACAGAGCTGTCTTCACTGAAGAGATGACCAGGGTCCCTTGATGCAGAGACTATGCCCCCTATTTGTATGAGCCCTGTGCTTTGCATTGTTTTCTATGAAAAGGTGCCAACAGTGTCATCACAAATGTCATATAATTCTCAAAACAACTAAATGTCAAGCAACTTAAGGTTTCAATTGACTTTATGGGATGATTAAGGACATGCTCAAATCTCTTGTAAACTAAATAGGATTGAATGTTAGCTGGATTTAGCTTTTTAAATAGTCCAGGGAAATACTCTTAGATCTGCCAAATGATAAGATTTTTCATTCTTAGTCTATATTTCAATGTCTATGTTTCAATGGCAGCTTAAGTGAGGTATTCTCGTTGCTCTATTTGCAATGGTTCTAAGGACATAGTTGAGAGATATTAAATCATATCCTCTTCTAATAAATACATAGCATTTATTCAATCAGCCTTGAGAAAAATGTGGAACAACTGAAAAATCTGTAGGATCCAAGATTAGCAAGAAGCAAGTGTTCTCAGAAATCACAGACAAGTTTGTGGGAAGTACAGATAATCGTCCAGGCTGAAAATACACCAAGTTGTCCAGGAAATGTAGAACACTTTTTAATGCTTCTTGTATGTGCAATCATGGATAAAATTTGGAAACAACAGATACTTTCATAATGGTGAAAATATTTATTTTCAATGTAATGTACAATCTGACCTGATTTAAAGTTTACACAAACTTTTTGTTCGTCTCAGACCAAATAGTAATACATTGCGGTGTGTGATGTATTGAAAGGAGAATGTGAATTATATCAAGATATAGTTAAACTTTAGTAACAAATCTATGAAAATAAATAGGTCTTGGTCATTGCTAAGTTCAGTCCCAATGATTTCCCTTTTAAATATTACTAACTTTGATCCAACTCAATGTTTTGGGAAAGATTTTAAGTGAATTCCATTTCTATGGAATTTCTGGTTGAAAACCAAGAGAAGAAAACTTCAAAACAGAGGCTTGCATTTTTTATTTGTCTTTAAATTAGCACAAACAGATTAGTCTTTTTTTCTGGATGGGAATTTTCATATATTCTTCGATTCTCTCTCTAATTGAGGTAGCGTAATATAAATACTGTGATGTTACCTGTTTATTTTATCTTGTATCTGTGATACTGATATATTGGTGCAACAGATGAAATGTAATAATTTCTTTTTTTTATCCTTACCAGACATATGTGAGATATGCCATTATTATTTTTTCTGGGTTAATAGGTAGAGACAGTGTGTATATGATAAGGAATTCTTACCATGACAATTCTTACAAAGGCTCCTACAATGAAATCGTCCATTCAGTGAATTCCATTGATTTTGTTAAAATGCAATCCTTAATTATATGAATACATTTTTCAAGCTGTGCACTGAATGATATATCAGCGATATAAACTGTTGTCCGTAAGTCCTTAATACGATGGTGAATTATGTTGTTAAGAATGACAAATTTACATAATTTGCAGTAAACACAAGACTGTCATCTATTTGTTGCATAAACAAATCATGCCATTTTCAATGGGCGTTCTATTTCAATGTCACTCCAAAATTCCATAGATGAAAACTGGGAGAAATGCAGCCAAAGAATATCAGATGTTGGTCAAGATGCTGAAAGTTATCCTTTAGGAAGAACACATGAGCTAGGAGAGGCTGCAGTAGCTTGCTTTTGCCTGTGTCTCCTTGGAAAGGAAAGACTCTGCCTCCTCTTGTCTTTTCCTCCTGTTGAGTTAATTGAATGCAAATCATTTTGCATTTTGATCTCACCTTGCAGCAGTCGAACTAAGCTGAGACAAAAAAAGGGAAAATAGGACGAGAATAAAGAAACTGGTACATTTTAAAGGCAGCAAAAAAAGTGGAATGACAGAGGATTAATTGAAATGGTTGGAGGGTATGTAATATAAATGATATTGTAAATTTTCAGTTGTCGCATAGGAGGTATAAGCTGTATAGTACTTAAGTTTGCTGAAATATATATATAACCTAATTTGCTCTGGAGCTTTACTTGAAATAAAAACACAAGTATCTGAGGTCATTATGAAACTAGTTGGAGTGGAATTGCTGTTCTTGTGATTTGTAAGAATCCGTGTTGTATGAGAACGACAGCACTTATTTTTCTTTATGGACAGAATTTACAGTATTTTGGCCTGGATGCGTCAATAAGATTTCCCTGTAGAGCAGAACTACAGATTTAACTTTTTCAAATTTCTAAGTTTACTGCTAGGGATGTAAAGAATTATTGGGGAAATAAACCTTATCCCTGATGTATCTCCATGCTGTGAGAAAGCTCAGTGAATAAAGCTTCACCTCCTTCATAGTTCTCATTGGAGGCACAAGAATGAGAAGCAAGTTTTTTCCCCCTAAACAACTTTTCCCCCTAAACAACTGCTCAAATGAAGGGGAAGTCTGCATAGAGTCTAATAAAGCCAGCATGAATGCTTTCATAATTTTCATTGATACTAAACACCAGGCGTTTACAATTCATGCTGTACCATCTGTGTCAAGTTTGCATTAGGGTAAGAAAATACACAGAAAAAGAAACATGTTGAGTGAAAGATTAATAGTTTATTTCGTGCTACCTGATTTCCAGCACTCTTTTGTTTCTGATCAATTGTGCAGGTTTTTTTTTTTTTTTTTTGGTCAAGGTGAAAAAAAAAAGCTTCCTTGCTTTTCCAAACCGGATTACTCTCCTCAATTGCCATTGGAAACAAAAAATCTTCAGATTTACATCCCTACTGATTGTATGTTCTACCATGTTTTGATTGTTGAATATAAAAGAAGTAATATAGAAGGTTATAGAGATTTTTTTTTTAAAAAAATAGGTTTTCTAAGCACACTTGATCAAAGTTGCAAGTGAAAAAGAAATGGTGGTTAGATACAAAAAGGGAATCAAGATGAAACTGGAATGAGGAGGAAGAAGCCAAAGTTTAATGTCCCTAGATTGCAGTCTAGAAAAGAGTCATTTTTTCTGGTATAGGCATGAACATATAGATGCAGAGAGAGAGAGAAAGAGAGAGAGAGAGCAAGGGGAAAAATGCATATTGGTGATCAGTCCCATAAGAGTAATAGCCATGAAGAAGAATAGCAACAACCACTGTAACTGATATTCACAATTTTCTACCAAAAGAGGGAAAAGTGTGTGTGTCTGTCCTCCTGTTGATTGCAACACAGCAGACTGATGTTTTGATCCCTTCCTGTGAGTGATTTTTGGTGTGACACTCAGAAGCAGGATTCCTGTTGCAATTTCTCTGCTGAATGACAAACCAAGAAATCCCTTTGATTCAATGAACTGAATTTTAAGCCACTGAGTGTAAACGTCATGCACATGTAACTTCAAATAACTAATGTGTTTGGGAATGATACTGCAGCTGAGTTTCTCAGATGGATAAGTGTGCTTCTTTTTTATGTCTGGTGAGGACACAGGAGAGGGCTTTCTTGGTGGTTACCCCAAGCCTATGGAATTCCCTCTCACGAGAGGCTCAACTGGCCTCTTCTCTGCTCTCCTTTTACTGGGAGGTACATAATTTTCTATTTAAACATGTATTTGGAGATTACCTGGGTGTGCAGTAAGTTTTTTTTTTTAAAGTGCTGCACTTTTCCTTTTATTGTTATGCCTTCAAAAATTTATACCATTATAAATTATGGCAATTTTTAATATAACATACGGTTTAATAGGTTTTAAAAAACTTTTGTACCATCAGATTTTAAACTGTATCTGGTTTTTAATTTTTTAAACTTTGGGAGAAAGTAGGATATAAACAGAATAGAAAGAGTGGCTGGGGCAAGTAAGTTTAATTTGACTTGGGGATTGAAGTCCACATTTAATTAGAACAAATGCTTACCTTCATGCTATGTGTTCAACGTAACAAGTATTTTCCAGCCCTTCAAAGGCTTTAACTGGAGATTATACAAATTTGTTGACCGTACAGCAATCAAAGAATATTTGCCATCTAGCTGTGCATTACTTCCAGTATTAGAAGTGATATGCCTCTCAGCACAAGTTTTTAGGAACGAAGAGTGGGAGAGAGCTGTTGTTCATATTCTGCTTTGGCACGTCCCACAGATGTCTGGCCACTGTACTACACAGACTTTTCATTTGATGCAGCAGAGTTCTTCTGAATCACACTGTTTTTGCATATATATGCTCACATACACAATCACACAACATGCAATAATGTTTCTTTTCTTTTTTTTCAATTATATTTTTCATAAAACCAAAAGCAAAAAGAATCAATGGGTTTACAAAAGAAGAGAAATGTAAATGAGAGAAAAACAAAAAAAAATATAATGAAATGTTATACTGATAAAGTATCTTCAATTAATATCTTAAAATTCACTGGCTTACAGAAATCTGTCCAATTCGTTTGATCAATTTTAACTTCCTTTTATCATGTGTCACAGCATATGAAATTTGATTGGATTAGATTAACCAAAGCACAAACAAAATGCCTGATTAGAAAGAAATATTTATGCTGTTTACCATATACAGAGCTTGGTTAATTCCTCAGATCTTTCATATAAGAAAAGGGAAATATATAATTCTATGTATTATTTGTTTTTATTAGATCTGTCTATTTTATTTCATGTATTCCTTTATGTTCTTCCCTTTATCCTTTTGTTGGTCAATATTCAAGAGAAGATAGTGTTTAAACTCCCTTAATTTGATTTTTTTTTTAAAAAATAATCTATTATAATCAATTCCATTCAAAAAAAGTACAATTTGTTACTGTTTTTACATCTCATCAACAATACCCAAGAATAAATGCTTAGAAATATTTTAAAAAGTTTAACAGATCTCAGGGAGGTACAAAATAAACCAATTTGAACGGTTCAAAACAATTCAAAACAATAAGAATAATTTAAAGGCTAAAACCTTGTTAAACCAATTAGCACTCAATGTAGAACACATTAAAAGCTGTTTAAAATGATGCACATGCAAATATGGATAAGATCAAATATATCCGTAAAACATTAGTAAACAGCCATGTTTTTACTTGGTCCTGGAATTAGTGCCAGTCAGTCCTCTAAGGAGGGGATATTCCACAACTGGTTGTACCACAACAGAGAAGGGTAGTTCTCATCTCCCCTCCCCACCAGGGTATTGCCTGGGCAGATGGGACACAGAGGAAGACCTCTCCAGCAGACCTGAAACCTTGGGCAGGTATGTATAGGGAGAGGTACTCCTTAGCATATTGAAGTCACAAGCTGTTCAGAGCTTTGAATGTCATCACCAAAATTACCAGGCACTTTCACAGTGGGAATGTGTATCCTTCTCCTCCTCTTTGGAAGCTGTTCTTCTGAATGGCAAATCTACTTCTAGTAAGATTAAGAATTCCTTTCAGCTTCTCAGGTTGTGCTTTCTGAAGACAAAAGACACATGCACATGCATGCTGACCCAAGCTCAACCCAAAACACCAAACGGTAATTCTAAAACTAAATTCAAAAGGCATGTCACAACTCAAAACATACAATGGGATGGTGTCTGATAAAACCAGATAATATCAGTCTTCATTCTTTTTTACAACCTTGCAAGACCAATAGTGTGACCATGTTTGCCTTCATCTGGAGCATGTTTGACAAAGGGCTTATTGCTTAGCTCACCTGTTATGGTCACTGACAAACTACTGTTACATCTCACTGCCACATCTCCCCCTCGCTCTTTTTCCTCACAACACAGACAGCCTTGCTGAAACTGACTCAGGGGGCTTCCAGTTTTGCAGTTTTGTCTGTTGAATGTTTTCTTCCTCAACAGAGTGTGGTTGATGCACTATGTTAGCTTCAGTATACATGTCTATAGCTTCATTCTGCTCCTGGATAGCAGGGTTTCCATCTTCAGCAGAAGTGCTTCTTATAATTAGAGAGAGAAGCCCACACCAGCTCTAGCAGTATTTACCTCCACAAGAGGCAAGTCTTTTTTTTAAATATACTTTTATTAATAAAAAAACCCCAACCCATGTACAACACCAACATAGGGAAATATCAAATCCCACAAACACATAACTGAACCTCAATACAACATGGGAAAAGGGGAAAGGGGATAGGAAAAATACAACAATTACTACAAAAACAAAGAAACTTACACCTGAAATAAGGTAACAGCCTTACTAAAATCTTAATACAGAAAAAATTGTTATCCTCTCCATCTTTGAAAGGGAAAGAACTACTTGGCCTTGACTGAGTAACCTGGGTAGTCACCAATAATCAGCATCCTATTGTCAAACATCTAGTTTGTCAATTGGCTAGGTAATCTTAAAGCTACTACCGTTAAGATCACATACACTTTCCATCTATATACAGTAATGGTAACACTTCCCTAATCATTCTAAAGGAAGGACAACAAATGACTTGTCTTCTATATCTTTATCCTCCCACTGCAACAATATCCAAGGAGCATAGTATTAATAAATAAATACTAGTAAAAATATCATTCATCATAACCAACGGAAAGAGAAAAAGGAAGAAAAAAAAGGAAAAGAGAGACGGACAGAAAAAAAAAGGATCCTGGGTAGACCTATAATGGATCATCAGTGAAATGGTGGTGTTGGAATCTTTTTGCTTTGTAAAAATGCCACCTGCAACTCCCATGCCTTATAAAATTTACTATCCATATTGTTTTCTAATCTGTAAGTCATCTTATCCATCTCGGTAATGTCCATAACTTTTTTGCGCCATTCTTTGGTTGTGGGGATAGTGGGCATTTTCCAATATCTAGCAAATGCTATTCTGGCTGCCACAATTCTTCAGAGAGAGGATTTCCTTCTTATTCACACTTACGTCTTTCCAGTTAGTGTTAACATCTCTTTTGACCTGTTCTAAGGTACCTTGCATTTGTAAAACTTGACTTTTCAATTCTCTTAGGTCTTGTTTTATCTCTACCATATATGATCTCATTTCCTACGTGAATTTCTTTTTGATAATCTGGAGGTTCATCAAAAGAATCTCGTCTGGCTTGGGAGTCTGTACCAGGAGTGATTCGAGTCTTCCTTGATCTTATTTTGTGCATTTTAATTTGGGTAGTTCAAATAAATTTAATAATATAATCAAAAATGATATTGTTCTAATTTTAAATAAGAATTATCTTATCTCATTAATAAAAATTATGAGTTTTAACTTCTCTGAATGTTCCAGTTTTAACCAAGCAGAACCAGTAAAAAAGGGAAAAGGAAGAGACCTTTTCGCTTTTTAACTGCCCCTTCCCACTCCTGACAGAGCTTGTAGATATTTGTATACTTCCCCTATTGAAAGTAGATATGCTGACCAATACCAAATTAATTATTATAGGTAGTTGTTACAATAATATAATTATCACAATTAGCTAGAAAAGGTATGAGTTGATTACTTGGGTGTGAGCACAATAAGAACAAATACACTATAATTAAATATTATAACTTAATTAAGCCCCTAATTATAGAGTAGTTATAAATGATTGTAAATAGGAGTAATGAATATCTTAGTTGCAATAGTTTCAAAGTCAATTCATACTTATAATCAATTAATATGAATCACTACAATCTTAAAGAGGATATTGACTATTATCTTACAAAGAAGGACTAAGTAATAAAATATCACAGAGGGTTAATGCAGGAAAGGGAAAAGGAGAAAGGAAAATAAATTAAAAATCAAGATGAAAACAGAAATTTGTTCTGAGTTTTATTCTGAGTTAATTCTCAGTATACTTAACTGGTTAGATCCTCACATAATGTAAAATTAATAAGAAATTTAATATAACAAAAGAGGATTCCAGATCTGATACAGAAACTTAATAAATCAAAGTTGAATCAATCTTCTGGGTTGGGAAGAGATGAGTTAATATTCAACCAGTTCAGTCTGTTTCGTCACTTCCAGCGAATATCAGATTGCACCTCGGTGTCCTTGAAAATGCTAAATACAGAGAAGTCTTGCAGTATAACGCAGCGACGACATCAGTCAAGTTAAAAAAAACTCGAGGGGGCAAAATAGCTAGTAACACCTTCTGAGATCAGGGTTAAGATTCAGTTCTACCAGTCACTCGTCCAAATTCCAAACTCAGTTAATCCTCCAAAATAAAGTAAAAAAAGTGCAGTAGGTACTGATGGCTACCTCAAAGACTTTGGGAATGGTACTTCAGCAAAAGGAAAAAAAAGAGCAAAATACACACCAGTTTCACTGCTCAGAGCCTCCAGCTTGCATGCCCTTGAAAGAGAAAACAGAACTTAACAAGGGGGAAAGAAAATCAAAACTCCATTAATCATCGCTGATAACATACTATAAAGAGTCCAAAGTCCAAATTGTATCCCAAAAAAGGAATAAAAAGATCAAGCCTCTTAGCCTATTCGGAGCCAATAAAGAAACAGTCCAGTAATTCAAAAAAAGAAAAAAGAAAAAAAAAGGAATGATCCTAGAAAACAGAAACTCAAAAATCCAAAAGGGGGGAGGGAGAAAAAAGAAAAACAAAAAAACAAAAAGAAAATAGAACAAAAACAAAACAAAAATAAGAAGTATTCTCACAATCCTTCCAGATTAGATAGATAGATAGATAGATAGATAGATAGATAGATAGATAGTTAATTTGTAATGGTAAGCTCTCCAGAAAACTTAATGTAGAGTCTCCAGTGGAAAACTCGAAAGGGAGCAAAGGAAAAATCATATCAAAACACTAAGAAGATGTTGTAGTTGTCCCTTAGTCAAAGGGTGATTTCCAGTCCTCATCCAGGTCCTTCCGATCAGGTAATGCTCCTGGAAGTCCAAAAAAGCTTCCAGAAACTGATGTCCAAAAAGGAAAAGTTACTTGCTGGAGTAGGATGGAAGAAATTTGATGACTGGGATGGTTTGAGGGGGAAACTCTCCTCCTCTATTTCCAAACTGCTGCCAGTGAAGAGCTTATGGCGGTCAACTGACTCTCCTTCATGATCTAGCCGGTCGGGAATGGAAGGATCAGCCCGAACTTCTAATCGCATGACTTCTTCTCGCTGTCCTCTTCTTACTGAGGTACAGAACCAATTGGACTGGATAGAATTCTCTCCAGTAACCAGCAGCAGTGGCGATCTTCTTAGGGAGCTCAGAAGATTGCGTCTCCTCGCTCTCAATCAAACCGGAAGTCCCTGGGGCAAGTCTTTTTTAACGGTAAAGATTAGTTAACTATTCAAGATCAAACTGTCCCCCAAATATTTTACACTGTGAATATTTTATCGTTATTAAAAGAATAATAGTTTATTATAATTAGGAGAATCCTCTTCCCCTGATACTGTGTGGATTGCAGTTAATCCCAGAGGGATCTGGAAAGACTGAAGAGAGTAGTAGACAATATAATAATTTCTGTTCATTGAAACTTCCTAGCCTTTCAACGCTGTGAGTATCAGCTCTGCTAAGGTCTTGATCTCTGGTTAATTCCAGTTGAGCACGTTTTAGCTGTTTTGGGGAGGTAGGTGGATTCATACTTAGTGCAGATACCTTTTAGTTACACTTGGACATATCTGTGGTGAAGTGGCCACCTGCTACTTTGACATCTGTTCAGACCTTATTTAAGCATGTTGAAACTGAAAATCCTTCCAGCAGATTATACAGTGTGTCAGACTGGCAACACTTGAAAAGAAACATTTGCCATCCTACCCATAAGAAAGAAGATTGTCTTGTCTCCCTTCCCCTGTTCCTCATGACTGGTTGACACTCTATCAAAACCTGAAGGAATTTTATCATAAACTTCAACAAGTTTTTACTGTTGCTTAAAGCACTTACTCATGGCCATTCATAAAATATAACGCCAAAGTAGGAGAGAGAGCAACTACCCATGAAGACTTCCACATGTAGAAGTGGTCCCTGTGGTCTTGTTATAGCTCAGTATTCTAATGAATAATTTCACAAAGAATCTTTTAATTTGTTGGATAGGTTATTCTACCTTTGCAAGGCTTTTTTCGTCCCCCTGAGAATCTAATTAGTAGAAGTGTCTCAGGACTAAGTAAACACAATGGGAAGAAATAGATCAAATTGAAAGATTAAAGGAGTTAATTAAGCACACTTCATCTAAGGAGTGATATGGGAACAATAGAAGGAATATTATAATGTGTTTTTTGTTGTATGAAGTCTGAAAATTATAAAAATCTGAGTTGGACTTTGCTGGCACTGAGCTGGCACTGATTTGGTAACTTTCCATTTAGAAAATGGACGGATTTTATATGAGGCTAATAAAGACAGGTGAGGATGCTACAGAATTCATCAGTGTGTCTTTTAACTAGTAACAGCATATACGGAAGGTAATATTGAAATCAGTAGCCAGGTACCACATTCAATGAAGAAGAAAGCGAGAATTCACTGAGGCAGTTACAAATGTGTAACCTGGAGTTACACATTCATGACTGGTTCATATTCACAGCTTTAGGGAATATGTGGGGATAGTAAAAGTTCCTCAGTCTCCACTTACCAGACAGCCGCCGCAGCTGGCAACAAGAGCCTGTTTCTTGTTGATCGGGAAAAAACGGATTCCATCTGTCACAATTTCCTCTTGCACCAGAGATTACTTGTGGGAGGGAGGGTGGAAACATCAGACAGCTGCTTCCTGATCAACAGAGGAACAGATCCCTATTGCTCATAGCACCCTGGTCAGTGGGATGGTGAGGGGTTAGACTGTGAGACACTAATTAGCTATCTAGCTAAAGTAGGTGATAGAGAATTTCACCCAAAGTTTATTATAACGAACTCCACATTTGGGAAAGAGAAAAAGTTGGGGTTTGCTATCTATGTCTATATGACTTAAGGAGCGAGAGATAGCTGTATAAGATGAAGCAAGGTCAAACTTGAGATTATCATCTATCAGTGAGGAAGTCAAGACTAGATAAAAAAGGAATACACCAAGGAATCCTAATACCCTGTTTCTATTGCCTCCTGAAGGCATGTAGTTATTTGTGCAACTGTGGCCCTTTCCACACGTGAAGGAAAAAACGTCCTGAGACGTCCTGAAACGGAGCTTACCTGAATCCGTCGCCACGTGGAGCAGCGTGTTTTCGCTGCTCCACATTCCTCAGTGTCCTGCAGCGTCCTGCGGCACCCAAAATGGCAGCTTACAACTGGTGGAGGCTCTCCACCGACCAGAGAAGCTCGCCAGCCAGAAAGCCCACCCCCGGCAGATCTGCAGGCATGCCCTTGCGTGCGCCTGCAAATCCACACCGGGCGCTGTGACAGGGCTGCATGATTGTGCTTTTTAAAAACTTCTTCGAAAGTGGTTTTTAAAAAGCACGCAGCATTGCCACTTCTGGTCGCCCTAGCGTGGATTGGGGTGTGGAACTACGCAAAAGTAGTCCGCCCCAATCCACTTTACAGTGTAGACGACCTCTGTCAGAGGTCGCTCTACACCGTTTTTTAACCCCCGTATGGAAAGGGCCTGTGTTGCGTATTTTAAAAGCCTGTCCATCTATCTAGCCATCCAATCATTTCTGCTTTGCCTTTCTTTTAGAATTATCTAAAACTAGTTGCAAAATTACCAACAAAACTACTAAAATCAGCTACCAGTGAAAGACACATCAGTTGTTGGGTCCATGTTATTTGCAGGGCAAATGATACTCCTGTTTTAGTACAAAGGCACTATCTATATATTAAATGGTTTGGTCCCTGGGCTACTTATCTTAAAAGGATTAAACATCTAAGGCCGTATCTATTTCCTGTAACATCTTCCATTTTATCCTTCCTTCCTTCCTTCCTTCCTTCCTTCCTTCCTTCCTTCCTTCCTTCCTTCCTTCCTTCCTTCCTTCCTTCCTTCCTTCCCAGAAACCAGTTTAATGAGAAAATAGACCTTTCTCCTGTGGTGGCAACTTGAAGTTGAACTCCCTACCTAATGACGCTTGCTTTGTTCCAATCTCTAGATTGTTTATGCCAGTGGCTGTAGTCAGTCTAAAACATTTTTCTACCTGCAGTGAAACTACAGATAACACCCTGCCCAAGTCAAAGTACTTAGTGTTCAAGGGTGACCATTTTCTTTGGTTATCTGAGGCAGAAAATTTTACAAATTTCTTCTCCCTAGGAAGAAAAATGGAACAACAACAACAAATGAAATAAGTTACAGTTTCTATGCCTACATGACACACTAAGCCAGGTGCTTTAGGTGGCTTGGTCTTTCTGTCAAATGCTACAGTTCATCCTGAAGGCATCAGGCCAAAATGCTTCTATTTAATAAAGCCTTTCTTTAACCTAATGCTAGGTGTTAACAAGGTTGGTGTTGCTTTTGGTATTAATGCAGTTATAGTTTATAACTGCATCAAGCAGTTAAGGTTTTATTGGCTAGTAGATTCTAGTAGTTTTGCAAGCAATTTTAAATATATTAAAAAGACAGGCAACAAAAGAATGGATGGCATGCAGGATGAATTATTCACCATAGTGCAACTGAATATATTCTGCTGACAGTGGAATTGTGCATACAGCTACATTGTGCATTGCATTTATGCATTGTGTATTGTCCTTTGCATAATGGCACCACATAATGCCATTTGTATGTGTTGCATAGTGGTGTTTTTCTGAATGGGGCTTGTGGACGGCTGATGCAACGTATCTCTCCTTGCAGATATTTAAGCTATGCTGAGAGGATGTTGGATTACAACCATTGCAAAGTGTAGCATCCATCTTGTAACACTGGGAGTTGCAGTGCAGTAATATCTGGAGAGCTATGCTTTGCTCACCCATTCCAAACTATGAGATTGGTGATGGTGGTAATGCCTCCTTAATACATATGTTTTGGAGCTGTTTTGTAGTGGTCTCGTTTTGGATGGAAATAATTAGGTATATTAGCTTGATACTGGAAAACTCTGTGATATGCTAAGATGTACATGTTCTTTTTAATTTAGCTGTATCTTGGAAACTTAACAAAGGGCCAGCGGAAGTGGATTTTTCTTACCATCTTGGCTGCTACAAGATTGATACTTTGATATTGGAAAGGCAAGTGTCCTCCACTTCTGATTCGATGAATAGAAGATCTAATAATATTTGCAACATTTGAAGGAATGATGTACAAATGAAAGCTACAAATGGACTTCTGTTGGACATTTGATCAGCTTTTATAGAAACATTATTAACATGACTGTTTTTTCTTGTATTTTCATTTTACTGCTTTGTTATATTGGAATACTGTAATGGAGAAACTGCTTGTATACTTCTATTATATATGTACATATTTGATAATTTTTTAAAAAATGCTTTGCTCACTCCTGTATTTCTTTAGATTTCTTTAGAGTGGTCTCTGGCCTCTTGTGATTCCATCCTATGTAATACTGCTGAAATTTGAAAAATATAGAAAACTTAGAGAAACACCGAAAAACTGCCTGGCAGATTTGGCATGAGAATAGCCATATCATTTGGAGTCTCCAGGTGATTTCCTGGACTCAGGTGTTCCTGGAGTGGTGTAAGAAGTAAACATGGAGGCCTGCCAGTTTTAATTGACAGTGTTAAAAATTCATCCTGGAGATCGTGTTTATGTTTGTAGTGTCAACTTCTTGCTCTGCTTACTGAACCTGCACCAAATACCTCATTGATCTGTTCACAGTATCTGATGAATAACCTTCTGCCATGACCATCATGGCCTTATAAATGCAGAAGCAAAGGAAAAAAGTATGAAAATGGAAGGAAGAACTTTCTCAGCATGTGGAAAGAATAGAGACATGTTCCTACACCACAAAACAAACAAACAAAACAAAAACACAACCACAGTTCAACGTGTTTTGGTAAACTTTTTATTCAAATCTATCAATATGCACATATGAAATGAAATAACCAGATCAGGTAAGCCTTGCGTAAATAAACAAAAATATTTGTACAATATATAGGAAATGATGCCAAATGACTTCTGGTTACCATTTTGGGATAATTTAGGTCCCAAACAGGTAATTTGTGTGGGTCGGTGGGTGGGAGGTTCTGTGGGTAGTGGAATTAAACTGCTGCACTAGGAGTGGTTTTTTGCACTCCTAATAGGATGTGAGTGGGGCTTGGACCATTTTTGGGCAAAAAACAAAACAAAACAAAAAAACCACTCGTAAAACTTTGAAAATTTTAAAATTTGGTGGTGGGAATTTCAGGGTCAAGTTTCCAGGGTCCACAAGTTGCTGCTGGTTTTATTGCAAAAAAGACTAAGATGGATAGCACTCTGGAAGTAAATGCCACATTCCAAAGGTGACATTCTACCAACAGAAGCAGATCTGTGGACACTTTCCCAACAATGTGGAAATCTCATTTTTTTTTAAACTGGGGAACTGCATTGCAAAATTCAGACAAGTGTACTAAACAATAGCTCCATGCTGATTTTGTGTATTCATTTGTGAAACTATATGTTTAGTTGGTTGACATTAAAATAAGAATCTAAAGAAATTTGTCATCCATCCCTTGAAGGGACAAGAGAGCATCTACATGTCACACCATACACTTTTGAATTCTACTGTGTTGGGTGAAAACGCTGTTGGGAGCTCATTCTTATGTTATGCGCTCATTCTTACGTCTTGTGGTATTAATCTCAAAATGATTTACACTTTTCACTTTACAATTTACACTTACACTTTTGAAATGTAAGCCATGGTCTTTATTTGCATATCTTTCCAGCTGAAGTAAAAAACAGGGTGAGAGAGTAGGTCTAGTATTAAGAATAAACTCAGTTTTGTGTGAACCATTCTGAGGGAAAAGTCATTGGGGTGACAAATCATAGTGATGTAGAGTGGAAGAAGGAGAGGGAGAAGACTTTTCTGTTCTCAGCCACGTACCCCATTTGATGATAAAATTCAGCCTTGCAACCTCCAGCTTCACAGCTAATGGGACAATCACGTGAATACAACATGGCAGTTGCAGCTGTTAGATTTTGTGTGATATTAATAATAGATGTAGCTGATTCCTAACAAATGATGATATTCTGTTCTTTGATGTAATACAACTTTTAAAGAATAATAAAGTTGAGATTTTTATGATTTTTATTTTAATTCACACATTTATAGCCAGCCTGAATAGTTTTCACATGCTATATAATCCATGAAGTTACAGCTTCCTGATATCACTGAATATTTTAAATACAAAGCACAAATCCTTCTCAACAGATGTATTTTGGTGCTAAAGATCATTTCTCCCAATGATTGTTGGCGCTGATGATCATGATTATGGATAAATGTCCTTTAGTGACTGTCTCCAATTTGCCAAATAATTTTCTAGAATATAGTTTACAATTCAGTTGGCAATAACACACATTAGGGAAGTGTCACTGGAGTATAGTTTAGCATGACACTGAATGTCATCAGTTCAAAGTATAAACTGAGCAGCTTCAGGTGCATAAAAAGTATGATAATAGAGAACTCCTACCTAATCTGTTCATCACTGGAAGCCATGAGTATTAATGGGCAGGCCGACACTAGAATGAAAGAAGATGGAAGGGGCATCCTGTTCCTTCATTTAAGGGCACAGCTATACAATATCTTTCAATCTGTTTTAAATTGATTTTAAAATGTCAGAGCTTCTCTCATTGGGAACTAATGGTTCATCCAGATTTTAACAGTTTCATGATTGAAATCTGTGACCTTTTTGTACAGTCTAACTCCCTTGGTAAGATGACATGATGATTAAACATTTTGGATGCTGGTTTACATTTGCAGAGTATACATGCTTGCACACTCATTTCTTCCCAAATGGGAAGTGTGTGTGTGTGTGTTTGTGTTTGTGTGTGTATGTGGCAAATAACTCCATTAAAAACATAACCTTGATGTTTATGGTTTCAATTTACTATGATGTATTTAGTCTTCATTGCCCCAAGCCAGGTGTGCAGAAGCATTGATGTGAGACCTTCCATGTCTTGCAGCTGTCACTATGGAAGAAACATGGATGAGCCACTAAGAATATTGTCAGGAGCTCTACTTTATCACTGCTAATGTTGGTCATAAAGCAAAGGTTGCACTCTGGATTGTTGGGGAGGGAGAAAGACAAGCCTCTTTCTTCTACTATACATCCTGAAGCTGTCCTAAATCACTGTTAATGGCAACAGTGACTGAGGAAGACCTGCTGCCTCTCTCCACCTCCATGCAACCTGAGGCAGCCAACGTTACTGCTTCTGTGCCACTAAATGGTGGCACAAAAACAATGTTGGCTACTGGGGAGTTCCTGAAGCAGCCTTTCACAGACAGTTTATGGCTGGATCATTAGCATGGAGATGAAGTTTAAGTTTTCCTCCTAGTGTCAGTATTAGAATTTAGAATTTGGAATCATAGAGCTAGAAATGACCACAAGGACCATCTAGTCCAACCTCCTGCTATGCAGGAATACATCTTCAAAGCATTCCTGACAGCTGGCCATACAGCCTCTGTTTAAAAACCTCCAAAGAAGGAAACTTCACCACACCCTAGGGCAGAGTCCATTGCTGAATAGCTCTTACCTTCAGGAAGTTATTCCTAATGTTTAGGTGGAATTTCTTTTCTTGTAGCTTAAAGCCATTGCTTTGTGTCCTAGTCTCAGGAGCAGCAGTAAACAAGCTCGCACCATCTTCCATATGCCATCCCTTTAAATACTTAAACATGGCAATCATATTACCTCTTAATATTCTCTTCTCCAGGTTAAACATACCCAACTCCCTATGCTGCTCCACTTAGGGCATGGTTTCCAGATCTTTCTCAGGTCATTTTGCTCACCTTCCTGTTGATACATTCCAGCTTGTCAATATGTTTCTTGAACTGTTGAAATTACTTCTGCCAGTTTGTTTAATACCCTTGGTTGTAGTTCATTTGGCCCTGGTGACTTGAATTCATTTAGAGTAGCCAAGTGTTCCTGTACTACCTCTTTACCTATTCTGTGCTGCATTCCCCCCTATTACATCAGCTGTTCTGTTTTCTCCAGGTAGAACACTGGATTTTTTTGGGGAGAAGACTGAGGCAAAGAAGGTATTGAGTAGTTCTGTCTTTTCTGTGTCTCCTCTTAGCATTTTGCCATCTTCTTAATGAAGTGATCCTGTTATTTCCTATTCTTCCTTTTGCTACAGACATAACCAAAAAAGCACTTTTTATTGTTTTTAACCTATTTAGCAAGCCCAAGCTCATTCTGCACTTTAGCTTTATTAATTTTCTCTTTGCTCTTTGAAGATTTCTCTTTTTTCCCATTTCTTGTATATGCCTTTTAAATGGCAGCTCAGCCAAAAGTTCTTTAGACATCCATCCTGGATTCTTAAGACACCTCCTATTTTTCCTCTTCATTGGAATTGTTTGAAACTGTGCCTTCAGTACCTCACTTTTAAGAAACTCCTATCCATCATGAATGCCTTTCTCTTTTAGTATTCCTAGCCACAAGATCACAGCCAGTATTTCTCTAAGTGTACTGAAATCAGCTTTCTGAAAGTCTACAATGAATGTCAGACTACACTTGGCTTCCCCTTTCTGCTATATAACAAACTCCAGGAGAAGACAGTCACTCCCATCTAAGGATCCTGCCACTACCACCCCATTCACTAGGTTGTCACTGTTGGTTAGGATCAGATCTAAAATAGCTCATCCTTTTGTTGTCTCTTCCACCTTCTGAACAATGAAACTGTCTGTAAGGCAAGTGTGGAATCTGTTTATATTCTTGGAAGAGTTTGACCTCCAACAAATAATTGAAATAGTGGAAATCTCCCCTTACTACTATATCTCTTATTTCTGAATGTTTTGTCACCTGCTCCAGGAAGGTATTGTCCAAGTCCTCAGGCTGGTTTGGGTGTCTCTAGTAGACTTCCACCATGTCATTGTTGTTTTCTCTCTCTCCCTGCTTCCAGGATTTAAGTCATGGACCTCTTCACAGATATAAACATTCTTGACATATAGTGCTACTTTCCTGCTTTGTCTATTTCTCTTAAATAGGTTATATCTCTATATTGCTACATTTCAATCATCAGACTCATCCCACCAGGTTTCAGTGATGCCTATTATATTATATAGTTCTCCCTCCATAACTGCAGCATGAGGTTTTCTTGGACAGAGTGGAGCAGACTGTCCTGGATGAAGAACAAACAGGAGATGTTTCTGTGGGGAGGTCAGTTTTCAAACACAGAAGGCAGATGTTCAGAGGAATGTGACAGATAGAAGTAGAAAGACCAAGGATCTTTAGGTGAGCTTGGAGTTACAGAATCAATTCAAAGCTCTCTCTCTCATCAATAAAGACAAGGAACAGGGACAAGAGCAAAAGTGTCAGTCCTCAGAGAATGTGCAGGAAACCTTGGAAGATGCAGCACATAGATGGTTCCTGGCAATCCCCAGAGGAGACATGTGGTGGTGATAGGGGTCTCCCTGATGAGGGAAACAGAAGCAGTGGATTGTGGGCCTGACATGATGTCTCAAGGGGTGTGCTATCTCCCTGGGGTGAAGATCCATAATGTAACACAGTGTCTGACAAAACATGTCAAGTTGTTACTATTACTGCTTCCTTTTAGTTCATTGCCTTTGGGAGATCATAAGGATTATGAGACTATGGATAGGAAGCTGAGAACCTTGATTCACAAGTTGTCATTTCATCTCTCTTCCCAGTTGCAGGACATGGCCCAGGAAGGGAGAGAAAAATAGTCGTGATGAACAACTAGCTTCAAAGATGGTGCTTCCAGGAACTATTTGAGTTATTGGATCATGGCCTACAATTTCATAAAGATGGATTTCTGGCAAGTGATGGGTTGTGGCTCACAACAGTTGGCAGGAATGTTTTTGCTAAGAGTCTCATAAACATGATCAGGAAGGCTTTAAACTGGGAGAATAGTATTGGAACCCAACAGTGGGAAGAAAAAAAAACCTTAAATGCAGCTAGGAGGAATGATCCATGGTCTTAGAGATCTCTACACTAATGTACAGAGCATGGGAAATAAAAAAAGATGAATTGAAACTCTTAACACAGCAAAGTTTATATGGTGGTCCCTCCATATTCACGAAGGTTCAGGGTGCTGAAACCTCACAAAAGTGGAAAAACCACAAATAATAACTGTCCAAGAAAATCTCATGCTCCTGAATACACTGAAGAGTAGAAACACAGGTCTCAGGCTGTTGGTTCTTCTTTTCCAACAGGGCAACCAACGTGCATTGTCTTAGGCATAACTACCCACATTCTCTGACAAGAACACAAACATACCACTGCTGTTGCCAGTGATCACAGCATCCTCTGCAAAATTCCCCTGAGAAACACTCAAGTGAAACACCTGTTGGTCTTGCTGCCTGTTAGCTGAGCTCCTGTTTGTTGAGCTTCAGGGACTGGGGCTGCAATTATATAGAAAGCTAGTGGCTTTCACCCATATATCCTTGTAACATATGATGCAGCCTTCAGGGCCAAAAGAGTTTTCAAACTCTGCTGTACATGGTCTGAAATTGCAGTATTTTAAGGCTTGCCATCTGGAAGTCCCTTTCTTTGTATTCTGTCCAACACCTGAAGCTTTCTTCCAGATTCTTTGGTGGCAAGAAGCAGGACAAACAGCTGTCAGTATCAGTACCATATCTGTAATGGCAATTATTTTGTGGAATGCCCTATTGAGATAAAGTCATCAGATACTAACATGGAAGACATAATATAAATGCCTGAGCTTCCCATGATTTAATGGCTTAATGAAGAAGTCAATGCAGTGTGTGGCTGCTGTGAAATTATGAGACATTCCCAAGCTTAGAGAAGGCGTCTGCAGATAATAACTCCCACAGTTTCCCAGCCACCATGGCCGCATTTCTGAAGTCTACAAAAGAAACATTTTCAAGTTCAGTCATCTCCTGCCATCTCTATTAAATAAACAGTAACCAGTGCAATGCCTATTCAGATTATTTCTCTGCATGGAATGGGACTGATTCTATGAAACATACATCATTGTTCTCATAACACCCTCTCATTTGTTTGAACAATGCAGTGCTGCTTGAAGATCATACTAATGCTATATTATCAGTAGAAATCATTTTCATTTTCAGATAGAAACGATTCAGTCCATGATTATCTATCTCACGAACAATGCTCTCTTTCTTGAGGAAGCAAATGTACTGGTTTGCATAGGTTAAAATGGGCTCGGTGGCACTTATTTTATGGAAAAAAATCACTGTGGAAGCTATTTATCTGGTTTTCTATTGTTGGCCTTCTGTGAGGGCTGAAAACTTGGAATCAATGTAGTGCTCATCTTGAGAAAAGAGGTAGTATTTATTAAGCAAAATCATTGTACATTAGGGAAGGAAAAATAGAGAAAAATATTCAGAAATCCTTAAAAACGTGTTTCTCATGTGTCAGAAAACCCTGACAAGAGGAATCTTGGATTGATGAGAATCTTTGGAGTTTGGGACTTATTTTACGCAAAATTCACCCCCCCTTTTTTTTTTGCATAGAAAACAACTTCTTCTGAGCAGGAAACAGCATTTTCTGTAAAGAAAATAATATTTCTGTGTTGAAATATTACAGTATTTTCTGCACAGGAAACTGCGTTTTATGCACAGATAAAACATTTCCGCAAAGGGATGTTGGCATAGCTACCCACTAATGAACCGCACCATTTTATAAGCATGGCAATATACTCTATCACTGTACAATAGTCAATCCTACTTTCCATCTGCTGCTAAAGATTTATTTACAGGTGCTTGTAGGCAGCACAACTTGCAACTGTTTATACTAACATCACAGAGACTGGAATACCCTTGTGCAAGCACTGAGAAAGTGAAAATGCCTATGTAAGGGCACTGAAGGAGCATAAGACCACAAAAGTTTTTGAATAAAAACTGCAGAGGGAGAGGCGAGTGGAAGTGAAGTCAGGCCTGAAAATAATCACTCTATAGTGGGGAGGGGGGAGGGAAACTTTGATTTCTTGTTCCCATCTCTATTGCCCCCTGCAAGCACAAAGGCATTTTTGCACACGGAGTTTCATGTTTCTCCCCTCCTGATGAAATAAAATTAAAGCAGATGAAAATAAAATTCCTATTAAAAATGTCGATGGAAAAATATATATCTGTTTTATATGATGATAAGCAGCAGGAATTTGGTACTCTTTGGTTTTCAAAGTTTTAAATTTTTTTTTAAAGTTCTTTATCTCAATCCATTCTTATAGAACTTGGAGGACTGATACTGATTTTTTTGTGGCATATCCATTCCTTAGGCACTTTTCGCATGGCATTTGCCATGTGAAAGGGCCCGTCGAGCGTTGCACAAATGTGAGGAGTGGTCCACATGATGCACTCACAATCACATGATGCTCCAGTGGCTGGCAGGTGCTGACTGTGCACTTTTTCATTTTTCGCTGTGAGGTGAAAATGGTGCGTAATTGTGCATCCCTCCAGGGCCCTGCGTGCACTTACCATACGTGCAGAGCTCTGGAGCCACAGCACTCTTGCTTCCTGCCCCAGCCTGCTTCCTGCTGCAGCCTGGGAAACTCCCAGGCTGCACTGTGGAAGGAAGAGGCGGGGCTTTCGCGTGAGCAGGTGGCAACTGTGAAGCTGAAGGAACCATGACATGAGAACCTCTTGCTATTGGCTACTTGCATGATTCCCGCACTCCAGCTCCACGAAAAGTTGTGTTGCGGAAAGGGTCTTAATAAAAGCCATGAGTGCTTTCAGACTACAGAATTATAGCACAGTTAGGAAATGGAATCATATTGGTATAATTGTGTACTGTGGAAGAACCCCACAGTGTCCTATTCTAATTCACATTAGGTGTGCAAGGCAAGCCAGTCACATAGGGACGGGTGGGGTGGGGGGAGTGGTTCACCCTGGGCGGCAATGTTTTTGGGGCCTCCCGGCCCACAGCCACACCCGCGTGCCCTGGCCATGCTCCCACACACCTTGCCATGCCCAATGCACCACAGCTATGCTTCCACGCACAGTGGCCATGCCACTCCCCCCACTCCCCCCACTGCATATGCCACTAAATAAATGCCAGTGAATGTCAATGAAATACATTTAATACCACAGTCACAGGTAGACCATTGTATTGCCAGGATTCTAGGATTTATGATTTTATGCATGACTGGGGGTATATTTGAGAGGAATTCTATATGTCTGGTGAATAGCTGAAGATCCTGCAGGACACCAAGAAGATATATGTAGGCATTTGCATCCTACCTAATGTCACTTTCTTTAACCATTTTGAGAGGAACTACAGTGGAAAATTGAGATATTTGAGCTCTTTTTCTCTCTCCCTCCCTTTTTCTTTGTGTTTGAAGTCTGAGGGAAAGGCTACAGGGAAAACTGACCCTTTTAAAAGGATTTAAAGGAAGCAAACAGCTTACCTGAAGCGTAAGATACGTGGATACAATATAATGAGTTGTGCAGTCCGTTTCATCAGACATTATAGAGTCTGCATGCTTATTGGCCACACTGCCTTCCCAGTTTCCTTCATCTTCTCTCTCCTCCATGCTATGTGGAGAGGTCATCCAGAAGTCCCACCTGGGAATAAATGAGCTTTCTGTTGTGAGAGCTCTTCTTCTTCTTCTTCTTCTTTTTTGTGGTAGTCTGATTTTCTCCTCAAACAGTAGTTTATTGAAGAAAGAATTCATGTTGCTTAGAGGAAATAGGCACTTGTAAAGTTGTGGTGGGTTTTTCTGGCGAGTCTGTCACCATAGTTTTCTTAAATTCAGCCAACATGACCATTCTGTGTTCTTTTCAGAAAAGAAGAGAAAGATTCATCATGAGAATATGAATGTATCTGTCACTTAAGCCAATGCAGTGGGGATAGCCCACTGATTCTGTGATAAGTATTTGGTTGTCCATCCCTATCCAAACAGCAGATATTTCCCTAAGTTTATAATGTATTTATTTATCATTGAATTTTTAAAATTAATTGATTGGTGTACTTCTGTTTGAAGGCAGGCAGAGGTTACTTTGAGTTGTCCATATTGAATTTTCAGAGCTATGTGTAAAGATAATTTATTTATGCACTCCATTAGGATCAGCCAATAATTACTGAAAAACTCACAAAACGATGGTCATGGTACATCAGTTCATACTGCCTGAACTTTGAGGTACAAACTGGAGGCTTTCATAGTTAATTACTATCAACAGTTGATGCACATTTCTTCTTTGGGTTCTGGAGAACTGAATACTGGGATGCACTGCAGTAAGCTGGCTGAATTTTGGTGAATGTGTTCAACAAAAATGTTGCTATTAAAAGTCAATACTCCTTTTCAAATTGTTTCTATGATCACACCTAGATTTTAAAAGATGCCCTTCATTGCAACACAGAATGAATTGTGGAACTCACAGTTGTTTTATTTGCCCAGGAGAATTAACAAAAATGTCCAGTTTCCAAGTTATTATCCATAGAATGGTCATAACTCACCCTGGGATATCTGACTCAGGTATGGGGAGGAGCTCTGTCTCCATAGCAAGGACGGCAGATAGCAAATACAGCTGATGAAGACTTTCAGCAAGAAGAGTCCCCACCTCAGCTAGAACTAATGAACACCAAGAAGACACCAAAAGACAACCAAAGCAGCAGTACTGAAAGAGTCAATGTCTCTTGCAGACATTAAAAAGAAAATGCTAATTAGTTAACTACTTAGATCAAGTAACTATAAATCTCCCAGGAACTGAGGAGAGTTCTTGTTGTAGGTAACCATTCACCAAACCAGTAGATGCTTTTGATTAGTTGGAATTCTTAAAGTCTGGATTGCTTTAAATGGTACATCTTGTCCTTTCTCTTATTTGTCCTTTTATATCATGGCAGTTTGATTTTGGTGGTGACTTCAGAACATTTGAGGCTACCATGCTACCTTCAGTTTTTGGATAACCTTCTCAATTAGATGTGTATAACCTGGATGGGCTCAACTCCCCTGTAAACTGCCTCACCTTATTATTTCTCTGGCATTTGCTCCCAGTAATAACTCCAGTAGTCTTGGCTTCAGGCAAAATCTTTCCTCCTGCCTTTGTCCCCCAATGACTATAGTTAAAACTCAACTTGTCTCCTCATCAGCACGCCCACAAGTTTTGCATTCTATAGCTCTGTTAATTCAAAGTTATAAAGGTCTGTTCCTAGGCACTTCACTCCATGCATCCACACCATACCCCATTAGCACATTCTTCTGTTATAATCACAGCATTGCTATTTGCATGATGGTAGCAGGTTAGAGATGCTGTCTTCTGCACTCTTCTGCCTTAAGCGGATGAGTAGTGTTATTGCCAGTTTCTTCTGCACTACAGCACCATTGGCCAGTCCCTTTCCCCACTTTCACCCTGCCCCATCACCCCTGATTGGTCTTTTTGTTTTTGTAGGCTGTACTAGTGCAGCCATGTTGTAACCTTATGACATGTCAACACACTGTTGCATTTGTGTGCTATAACACAAAAAATGTATTAAAAATAAAAAAAAATATTAAAGGAGAAATTTAAAATAAACACAGAGAGGTGGTAGATTCCAAACTTGCCACACCATGGGAATTGCTGAGGGAGAGGCAATCTGGGTGTGCCCACACCCCACCCATTTCTGGATCCGGGAGGACAGGAAGTGCTATCAAGTGCTATTACGATACTGCACTGAGCTGGCTGACAAGAGTGAAGCGCTAAAGGAGGCTCTAAGCGGATTCCCCCCCGGAAATTTTATAGGGTGATTTTTCAACACTTGGGGATGGAATAGCAGCTGGATAGTGATGATGTCATGTGGTAGCATGACTCCTGGACCAGAAACAACCTGCTGCTGTTGCGGGATAGTGATGTGGTGCAGAAATGATCTTTGTCTATGAGCACTTATGCTACCAACTTCTTTTATCATTTTGTTTCAAGATACTACAAGATCCCTTTGCATATTAATCCAATTTAACATGGCTATGTCTTTGAATTTTGCATCCTCATTCACAGATGAATTACTGATGTCATTATGGCATGGCCTTGATTTCACAAGATTAGCTGTCATGTATGTACAACAACCATGTTGATCTTTCCTCCTGGATCTATTTCAATCAGACTTCACACATTTCACAGACATTTGCTTTTTAGTTAATTTGTTCATAATGTTTTGCTAACAAAATATTATTCAATTCATCTGTTGAAGGAGGGCTGATTCTATCTCAGGTCCAACAGTTCTGGGTAATGTCTTCCAGTTAAAATCATACTAGGGCAGCAGTTGGAAGCAAACTTAGAAAAATGCTAAAAAGTACACAACTTCAATTCTGCTGTGCTATACTAGGTCTACAGAGGGCATATAAATGTAAATAATATAATGTGAATGAAAAATCAATATATTATATCTGGATTTAACAAAAGTTACAATGACCAAATATAAATGCAAAATGCTGAAGGCACTAACAGAAAACCAAATAATAATAACATTCAATTACAAGAAATAAATAATGTGAAGCACCCCAGCTGCTCACCCTGATATCTGAGGCATAGAATCATAGAATCATAGAGCTGGAAGAGACCACGGGGGCCACTGAGTCCAGTCCTCTGCAATACAGGAATATCCATCAAAGCATTCCCAGTCATTTATAAAAAATTGCAGCAAATCTAAAGACACCACATTGAAATGGTATAATATCTAAAAATCATGTATTTTTGCCCACTTCTTAGTTTAACTTGCCTGTCTCTGCTAACTTATCTGTCTTATCTTTACAGATAAGAATAAGACTGTCTCTCGTAATGACTTAAGATCATTATCCTTTATTAACAGCAGCTAGAATGGAAATATTCAAATGATGTATTTTCTACCAACACAGGGTATCGAAAGAAGTGGGCATTAGGTCTTGCTTAAAAATTAACACATCAAGCAATAGTAAAAATAGAAATCAAGAATACATAGAGACAATTTTGTCAACATTCAGCTGTCTTTATTCAATTTATTGAGAACAGTGATAACCAAAATTTAAAACAAGTTTAAATGTCTGGTGAATCTGTTTGGATAACTGGTAAGTTGAAATTTAATACCAAAATTTGAGTGTGTGTGTGAGAGAGACAAGTAGAACCATGACTTTTTAAAAAGTCAATAGTGCTTGACAGGCCATTGTGCTAGAGTGGAAACATTGTACTTTTCTCAAAGTCATTATAGCTATGTTTGTTCCATTCTACAATTAGTTTTTTTATTTGTTTTACCTGTATGTTTATTTATTGTTGGATTGCAACTGAACAGTGAAGGACTAAAAGTTTAAAGAAAACATGTTTGTGTGCATAAATTATGTCGTTGTTGTTGCTGTTTTTGTGTGACTTTAAATTGTTTCCAACTCATGGTGATCCTAAAGTGTATCTATCATAGGGTTTTCTTGGAAAGATTTCTTCAGGGGCAGGTTTACTGTTGTCGGAGGATGTGGGTTGCCTAAGGCTACCCAGTGGGTTTCCATGAATGAGAGAGGATTCCAACCTTGGTCTCCCAGGGCTGTAGTCCAGCACTCAAACCACTACACTATGTTGGCCTTCTCTCTCTGTCTTTATACTTACACTTGTTAGTCGTTTACTAATTCATAACTCTTTTATGACAAATTCACTTTTCCTCCTTGCATATTAGAACCAGCATGACCTGCAAAGTTTATAGGAATTGATTTATTTCACATATACACTGTCCCTTCCATCTCTTCATGCCATTCTGTCTCAACTGTGCAGGAAGATTTATCAATTCTGTACTACAGATTGTCAACTTGCCAGATTAGGTTTTGGTATGTCAACCATAAGCAATTTAACAGTACTCCATAAAACTATGGGTGTCATCCCATTGCCTAGAACGACCAAACATTTTGCCATCTTCTGAATTATTGAGAGCTTTTGAACCACCTGTCATTTACGTTGCACCAGTAATCATCCCACGTGTTGTGTGGATGGTCAAGTTTCCAGCATGGTCGGTTCAACATAAATTAGGAACATCTATTTGGAGTGACCATGTTGGATTTCAAAATTATAAGCAGTGTACTGTTTGCCTTATACTGAATCTTCCTAGATCATATGATTGAATGCAGAACTTCCAATATATATTCCCAAGGAAAAAGAAATCCACCAGGTTTATAAATCTGTATGAACAAAATGTATGGGTTGATTACTAACTTCTTTACTTTCATTCAAAAGATTTTGTAAAGATATTTCAAAAATCCCTTAAGCAAAATTGCTTTTTGGAAAATTTCCTCCCATATTGGAAGCAGCACAACAAAATTTTGATAGGAATTGTATGGATATGGTTTATTGCATTAGAGCTTTTGATGACTAAGAACTCACTTCATCTTTAAGGCATTTGTTCACCAGATGATTAGGCCAAATTTATTTTTATCTGCTTGT
The DNA here is from genome assembly GCA_948474755.1 of Ctenosaura bakeri. Classification (NCBI taxonomy): domain Eukaryota; kingdom Metazoa; phylum Chordata; class Lepidosauria; order Squamata; family Iguanidae; genus Ctenosaura; species Ctenosaura bakeri. Next base: position 245 of record CAOLHI010004910.1, on the reverse strand, counting down.
GATTGAAACTTATAATTCAAGGATTTCAGAAAAATGCCATCACTTTGTTAATGTTCCATATTCTGGTTTTAAAACACATGTAAAATATTTATATTTATAACAATCTTTGTGCTATAGCTAAAACTATAAATTCAGTTATCTCTTATGAGTCTTTAAAAGGCACTAACCTGTGCTGAAAACCGATGTCTATGTGTAGGACCTTGAACTGAGTCTGTATAAACAGGCTAGTTAATTCCAGATGGGTG